>WTSP01002751.1:0-103556 GCA_025331215.1 Actenoides lindsayi
GGCGGGTGGGCGGGGGGGGGGAGGCGCGAGGGGGGGCGGGGGGGGCGTGGGGGCGGCCCGGGCGGGCCGCGGGCGGTGGGGGGGGGGGGGGCGGCCGGCCGGCGCCATGCTGAGCCGCAGCTCGTTCACCAGCCTGGTGGTGGGGGTGTTCGCCGTGTACGTGGCGCACACCTGCTGGGTGATGTACGGCATCGTCTACACGCGGCCCTGCCCGGCGGCGCCCGCGGCGGGAGGAGGAGGAGGCGGCGGCGGCGGCGCGGCGGGCTGCGTCTGGCCCTACCTGGCGCGGAGGCCCAAGCTGCAGGTGAGCGGGCTGGTGGAAACGGGCGGGTGGTCTGCGAGTCCTCCCCGTCTGCGGTGGCACCGGGAGCAGCCCCTGCCGCCCCAGGGAGGCGGCTGGACCCCGCTTCGGTCCTTAGCCCCTCATCTCGCCGCCCGCGTCACGGGCTCCTCGGTCCCGCCTGGGCTGCAGCCCCGGCCTGGAGCAGCGGCGCCTGCCGCGGCCTTGTCTCCTCTGCCTTGGGCGCTGTGCTGGCTGGGCTGGCGGCGGGGCTGACAGCTGCGGACACTCGCGCCCTGCCTGCCGCCCCAGCGCCAGCTCCCGCCTCTCCCCTCCGGCGCTGCGGTTGTCGGGGTGGGGGGAGCGGAACGGTGGGGAAAGGGCTCTGTGCTGGCTGCCCCTGCCCTGTGGGCAGCGCCCGAGGCTGAAGCACGGGTAGGGTGGAAGCCTACTTCATTTTTGGATTTCACGTATCTGTTGGGGTGTACGCTGAGCAGAGCGGCCTTCGGGGAGAAATGGCTTAACTTACTTGGAAACTTTGCAATTTAAGTATAGTTCATTCTATAAGAATGTATTTAATGGCTGTGTTAAGTGTGTTTCTGCCTCAAAAAGGAGGGATAGCTGGAAACTATGCTAGACTTTTTTTGATTACATCGTTTTCTTTCTGAACGTACGTAACTGTCTTACGACTGGGGAAATGAGTGACTGAAATACAGATCTGGACTCCAAGCATCCTGATGCATGAACTTATTTCTGTGTTCTGATTTCTCTGTGCTGTGTTCTGGTTTCAGCTGAGCGTCTATACTACCACACGGTCAAACATTGGTGCTGAGAGCAATATAGATCTGGTCCTGAATGTGGACGATTTTGACATTGAGTCCAAATTTGAAAGGTAGGTATCCAAACAGCCAGTTCTTTATTTAATTCTGAAGTGTGTATCCTAGCTAGCACGTTACACGTATGAGGGTATGTATGAAGCAAGGTAGGCTGCACGTGATAGTTCATTGAAGAGTTGTTACCCTACATTCTTTGTTTTGGGGGTAGAGCTATTTTTACATGCACATGTTTTCTTAAAGTAATAACCATGTTTGCCATGTTAAGGCATGAAAGATGTTAGTTGAGTTTCAGCCTTAGAGTTGAGGATAAAGCGCTGCTGTTAATAAACACAGTATTTTTACTTTGTTTTTTTTTAATTAAAGCTTTCTAGAATATATCATTAATTCCAAATTGATGGAAGTGGTCTGCTGAATTCACCTGGAGCTGAGGAATAGGCTTTTAGGCAAACTTTTCTGAACATTGAAAAATTATCTTGTAGTTGCAAGAAACAAAGCTTGTGAAACAGGGCTGTACTAGTAAAGTATTGGTTAGTTTAGATCTGTGTACTGTTACCAGCTCTCTAGGCAAATGTTTTACGAAAGTGTGCTTTCTTATAGTAATAAAAATCACTTTTGAAAGTCTAAGTCAGAGTGCCTGGAAGTGTTTGAGACTTTCCTTGAATAATATGTGTAGCCAGTCCGCGGGGAACATGATGTTCTTAACAGCTGTGGCTTCAGACCTGGAATACAACTTGGAAGTAAAGTGGTGTTCTCTTCTCTTGTGTTTTAGCAACATGCTTTTCTCTAACAGTTTCAGTGCTAAAAATTGTAAAAGTAAACCTTTTTTTTTTATTTTTTCCTGGTAGTTTAGGGTTCTGACACCTTCTGCAGGGATATTGGTGCCACGATGAAAAAAAATTGTGCACTTAAACAAATTTCTGAGTATAGCATGGCACTCTGTGCATGCCTCTCTCAATTAAAATGATTAGAACTGCTTGATTTGTGCTTTGTATTTGCTGCCCTGCTCTTTAATTTTTTTTAAATAGTTATCTTATTCTAGACTCTTGTTGCAGAGTCTTCCAGGTGCTTTCACATTCTGCATTTGCTATGATAAAAGATCGCGTTGCGCTGCGGTTGAGGTCATATTAAACTTCATGTCTGACAGATGTGAAAATACCAGGCTTGTTTTACTGACACAATCTGCTAAGCCATTGAAAGCGTTCAGAGAAAAATCACCTGAGCAAGTTCCCGGGAGTAGGGAAGGCATTATGCAAGGCTGAAAGCAGGATGATTTCTTGGCTGACATAAGGGGAGTGACTACACAGTTTGGGGCTTCAGTCTAGAGCTCTGTGCTTGGCATGCCACAGCTGGGAAGATACTGTATTAATGCAAAGTGCTTGGCACAACTTGGTAATTTTCTTCTTAAACTTTGTGTCGTGTATCCAACCCGTGATACACATGCAGCCCCTGGAAGGCCATTTTCTACAAGTGGTGTGATAATTTTGACCCTTCGATCTGTTGGCAGGGGAAAACAATGAAAGAACTGATGATGCAGTCCTGTGTTATCTAGTGTAATAAAGGATCAACTGGACAAAGATTAAAGTTTCTTGAGATGATAGTAAAACTTGGCAAACGCGAGTGTTACGGTACCTCCTGGAGTGCATACATTGGTCTTATCTAATCATAGTTTATTAGGACATTCTAGCCAGAACTCATTGTTGTGTGCTAGGTAATGTCTTCAACTTTTCCTCACTTGCTTCCAGAACATCTTCAGTGAACCTTATATGTACTAGCTAAATGTTTCAACACGTGCTGTGCCACCTTGTAATGTATTGATTTTGTATTTTAGGACAGTGAATGTCTCTGTACCAAAGAAAACTCGAAATAATGGCACATTATATGCTTATATATTTCTTCATCATGCTGGCATTTTGCCTTGGCATGATGGCAAGCAAGTGCATATAGTGAGTCCTCTGACCACGTACATGGTCCCTAAACCAGAAGAGATTAACTTGCTCACTGGGGAATCAGCCACACAGGTAAGTTTTGGGTTTTGGTTTTTTTTCCCATAACAACTGCAAAAAAAGTAATTTCTTTTACAGAAACTTCTAGTGTTATCATCTGCTGTGCTTGCATCTTAACAGTAATGAAGATCTTGGAAAACAAATCAAGCAAAATCTGTTTTCTTGATTATCCACTTGTGCGCTGATAGATGAGCTCTCAGCATAGCAGAGGTAGAGCCCTCTGTGACACTGGCTCCTACTAAAACACTTCACTGCTTAACAGCAGTTCTTTCTTTAAGGATCCATTTCTTTTGGTAGAAATACTTTATTGTTCTGTAAAGGCATGATGCTGCTTTCTACGGTGAGTTGGAGTCATGTGAAATAATGTGCTTGGCTTCTGTAAGACAGATAGAAGTTGATGTTGACAGTGGTGAGTTACCAATGTCAAGTTGTTTCTTTTCCCTTAGGATGTTCTTACTTTCCACTTCAAGAGAGTCAGATAGTATCCTTTGACAAGTGCTATGATTACTCATGGGAGGGGAAAACTACAGGGTTATTTAATGAAATACTTGTGTATGGCTGTTGTGCCTTGTGAAGTGGAGTTTGAGAATTTCCCTCTGCTCTTCTTTGGAATCTGAAGTACACCTGTAGCTAGCAGAGCTGTTTCTAAATCCTGTCAGAATAAAGCTCAAAATTAATTGAGGCTGGAGTCCAACACTAAAAGTCAGAACAAGTGGTGTTGATCCAAAGAAAAGCAAGTAGAATGCCCTGGGGATAATCATGTAGTGAAAACTGAGGTTGTACTGGCACTGAAGTTTTTCACTGTCAGGTTATAGTGGATTTTTACAGTTCATTCTGTCATTGAACAAAATGTTTGATCTGGTCAAAACTAAGGTGAAGTGTTTCTTAGTGGGCTTCTGTTTTGTGATCTAATTAATGACTCCATACTTTCTGTGAGTTACAGAATCTTGACAAGGATAATACTTTATTGTTTAGCAATATGTATGTTTATTGTATTTTAAAGCAAATTGAAGCAGAAAAACAGACCAGTGCTCTAGATGAACCTGTCTCTCACTGGAGGTCAAGATTAACCTTAAATATCATGGTGGAAGATTTTGTGTTCGATGGCTCCTCCCTCCCTGCTGATGTTCACCGTTACATGAAGATGTAAGTCAGTGACTTTGTTTTGCTAGATTTATTGTTATAAACTTAATGCACATTCCTCCCCAAATCCTCCCTGACTTCCTTTAGAATTTGATGTTTAAATTGGTCCTTGGGAGACAAGAAGAGGTGCTCTTAATGCTTGCATTTCAATAGTGACAGATAGTAAGCTATGTGCTAGAAAACCTTATTGTAGGTATCTTGTTGCTTGGTAGCTCAGAGTTTAGGATACTTTTTTTGTATAGAGGTATCACAGTAAGACAAAGCAGGACTACAAACACACAGGTGAAATGCTACAGCAGACTTTTTACCCTCTTGTTCTCAAATCTTACTTATGGCCTTTAAAGCAGTTACTATCCCTTGACTTTTCCAGTTACCCTTCGTCTGCAAATTATCTGTACAAACTGCAAGTGCTGAAAAGACACAGCTGATCTGTGACGTCTTCTTTCCCCCTTTATGATTAGTTTTATTGTACTTTGACAATGGGTGTTCCTATATTATGTTCTTTTCTCAAGAAAATATTAAGAAACAGGGATAGGTTTTTAGGCCACTAAATGCGGGCAGTCGCTTCTGTTCACAGCTTGCTGAAATAACTTCCAGTGTTAAGCATATAAATAGTGCTGTTTTGGCTTGTGCTGCTTTATGTTGATGCCTTTCTCTGCGAGCATCCTGTTAAATCCAGAAGTAGTTGCTTAATCAGCAGATTCTGGAGTTCTGGGATAGCTTCCCAGCCAGAATAGATAAATTTAGTAACTCATAAGATAGGCCCGTAACAAGAAAGGCTTGGACTGGGTTTGATGAACAAGGGTGTTTATTCTGTTTGTGTTCAGATAAGCATCAGTGCTGTTTTGTTACAGCATTATACAGGAAATAGTTTGGATATGAAACAGCCTGCTGCAATTCCACAAGCAGTAGTTTTAATTATACTTATATAAAAATCTAAACCTCTACAGTTAAATAACCAAGCTGTATTTCTGAGCCTCAGTTTAGTGCTTCTCTATCTTAGTGTTGCCCACTGTATGTTTAGTACTAGCATGCATAGAGACTCCTTTCTTTTGTCTACAGCTAAATTTCAACCTTCAGGCTTCAAAAAGCTCCATTATGTTAATCCCATAGACTTTTACTGAGAGCATTGCACCGTAGGTCACTGCCTTTCTAGTGAAGAACTTCAGGAATCTGTCTCTTAGGGCACTACGCTAAATACTTTTCTAAGATACTGACAAAGCAATTGCATATATCATTTGCTAAGTAACTTTCTAGTGGTCTGTTTTATAGAGTGCTCAAATGCTGGGCAGTTTCTATTGGTTTCATGAAGGTTGTTGAGTTGGTAAGAGGAATTCAAACCAGAGCTGCTGTTGAAGAGAGGCAGAGAAGGTTTCTGCTCCTTGTGCACTCTCTCCAGTCGTATCTAGCCTTCCTGCGTGCATGCCAACCATGGTGCTCAGTCCCACCCCAGCTAGAGCATGTGCTGTTACTGATCTGATAGAGGTCACGGGGGGTGCAGAGGAGCAGGAGGGGTGGTGGAGAGTTGTCATTGTTACGGTAGGAGAGGGATACTTGAGACAAAGGTTACAAATATGGTAGTGAATTTCAGCACGTTTCTCTTCAACGAACTTAAATTTCCACTACCCTTGGTCATGCAACAGCTTCAGCATCATCACAACCAATGTAATTTGTCTTTTTTTTTTTTTCTTATTCTGTCTTTCTACAGAAGAGTAAAAAAAAAACCTAAAAGGAGAAATATGACATGCCTAATTTTTTATACAGACATCTCTCACTGAAAGACTCCAGGCTAGTGGCTTGCTTCTTGCTGTGTGTTAAAAGAAACTGTGCCTGAAAAGGTGGTGGGAGTTATCTACATGGGTAGATCTGAAAGTGATGAATGAGTGCTAATTTGAATAAAAGTAGTTTTCTTTTTAGATCATTACAGTCATAAAATCCATGTTTAAACATCCTAGGGTTCAGTTGGGGAAGACAGTGCATTACCTTCCAATATTATTTATTGATCAGCTAAGCAACAGAGTGAAAGATTTGATGGTGAGTAATAGAATACCTTTAATTACGTATAACAGTTTTAACAGTAATCCTCAATGTTGTTGTCATTAAGATTTTTGTCATGGGTTGTTTGCTGTAATGAAAAAGTATAAATTCACACAAGTGCTCTGTGAATGACTGTTTAACATCATGTGATCAACTGTGGTTACTCAGAGGCTGGATCTGGGTTTTGAGACTCGCCTCTGGCAGAAGTATCTACCAAGCACTCCCTTCTGTTCCACCAAAAGATACTTGGGTTCCCTTGTTTCTGCCTGTTGGGTAGATATGGAGGACATCACTGCAGCACCAGCTGCTGTGGGAGCAGATTCATGAGCAATTTGACTCCCTAAGCTGAAGAAGTTGTGTTAGTGTCCCAGAGCAGCTTCTGGTATCTTCTAGGGAAAGGAGCATACAGAACACAGCTGATAATGGGGCCACGCTGAGATGAGTCAGTAGTTACTTTCTCATCTCAAAAAAAATCACTCATCATCACATGTTTTTGGTGGTGCTCTCTATCATGTTAGAGCAACTTGAGCACCTGAAAGCTTCGTGTCGCAGAATATCCCATCATTTTGTGCACTTCAATCAGGATTTAGAAACCAGTAATGGAATTACAGATGGATCAGGTTGGATGAGACTTCTGGAGCTTCCTAGTCCAACACCCCTGCTCAAAGTAAGGTCACCTAGAACGTGTTGCTCACAGCCTCCTCCAGTTGGATTTTGGATATATCCAAGTATGGAGATGCCATAGCCTCTCTGGGCAACCTGTTCTGGTGTTCAGTCACCCCTGCAGTTAAAGGATTTTTTTTTTTTATACATTTAGAAAGAATTTTCTGTATTCATTTTTTGCCCAGCTCTTCTCTTGTCGGAAGTCATGCAGTTCCTTTACTAGAAGTCACACATGGCAGTCCCCTGCATCTAAACTATGTCTGTCTCAGCAGCTCTTAGTCAAGCCCTGCAGTTCTTTTCAGTTTCACTAACTGGAATTTAGCAGAGTTACTGAGAAAAAAAGTCTTGTCAAACATCTCAGAACTGTTAAATGAGTATGTCTGGATTTAGTGTCTTCTAAATGGAACTCTGGGTAGAGGTAAACTTTCCACAGACCTTCTAAATTGTCTTTCTAAGTCATTAACTTCAGCTCAAAGAATTTTATTACTTAGTTTTGGGGAGAATCTTCTTTAAGAACCTGTATTCTCTCCACCCAGCGCTTTTTCATCAAAATAGATTCCTGAGCATTTGTTACAAATCTTGGTAGCAGATGGGTTTGTCCAGTGTTTCCATAGGTAGGCTCTTCTGTTGTCTTTAGCAGCGGTCATCGTCCTGCATTTTGAGTTTCTCACCACAGCACATTGGGTTCCGTGTGTTCATGAGACCTTCGAGTTGGTCAAGTCATGTACCCTGTTTCCAAATAAACTCAACGTGTTATTAACAGCATTCCTGTGGTTGTCACACGTGTCACATGAACGCTGTTAACTGCCTCAGAGTCGTCAAAGGTCCTGCAAAGGCCATTCCACCCAAACCTGCCAGCTTCCCCTTCAGCACTGCCTCGGGTGACTTCTCAATAGTGACTTGCCAGACTTCTCTCAAGCCCTGCAGAAAGGCTGGTCCGATAGTGAGCTTGCTGTGAGGTAGTGAGGGGTAAGTGGAGAGCAGGAAAGATGAAGGGAAGAAGGTGATACAGCTTTTGGGGAGCAAGGTCAGCATTTGACTGTGAACAGGAACATAGACACTGCCTATTTGCTATGCCTGACCCAAAGTCATGGAACTGAAGATGTGTGTTCCCTGCTTGTGCTAGGCTGTGTAGATTCTGAACTGTTATTTTGACCCAGATGTAAGTCTTTTTCTGGTAAGTACTGTAATCTAGAGGTTCTATGTTCCTCATGTTCTGAAATGTTCTTGCCAACGCTGGGGGTTGGGAATTGCACAGGATTCTGACTCGATAAAGAGGAAACTTTAAAATTCATACCACTGAACTTTGTTGACACACTGTCCTGTAGTACTGATAAAGTAGCACACTAGAACTAACACCATCTTCTGAGACCATAAGAGTAGATTGCATTGCAGAGGTTTGGTAACTTACTAGTGTCATCAAAGGCTTAGCAACCATCCCACTCAGCTGGGTTATGAGGCAGCGCACATGCATGTGGACTTTTAATCGTTCATTTAGAAGGAGTTTGTTCTTGTATCTTTATATCTTCACTTAATTTGCTTTTGGTGTTGGGGAATTCCTGTCTCTGTCTCATATTGCAATCTGGATTTCTCCCTGCGCTACCCCTAACTCCTTAGCAGTGCTTTGTCTGTGCAGAGTGCACTTGCTGTGTTTTAATTACCTATCCCTTTGCAGAATTTCTGTTTCCTGTCTGTCCTGCACAGATAAAATGTCTTTTCCTTCTTTCCCAGAAATGTTGATGCTCTTTGATAGGCTGAGAAATTGGGATGAGAATGGATGGATTACAGGCATCCTTTTAAAAGGAGAAGTCTTGAAGATGTTTATGTAGCTTTTGGTAAACAGCTATAGAATCTTGCCAGCGTTCACTTCTGTCTGTTCTAACCCCATTGGCTTCACTCTGTTGGTTGTTTGGGTTTTTTGTGTTTCTTTTTTTCCCCAGACAGTTCAGAGATCCCTGTCACTCTTCTTGTTTCTCAAGCTTTCTCTCTGCTGTATTTATGAAACTTTCTCAGCTTCCCTTTCTCTGCTTTGCATGTGTGTTCTGCCACTGTCTGAAAAGCTTATAAGCTCTTGGCAGGGTGCTGACATTGTAAGATTTGTACTCAAGCTGTAAGAGCTTGAATAAAACAAACTGCTAATTTAACATTTCTTGGGAACAACACCTGAAGACTTTAAGCATAGTATAGAAGTCTAATACCTTACTCCCTTGCAGAAAACAAACTGGCCTCTTAAAATTGTATGATTAAATCATAGTGTGATAGAATAATTTTCCTGTATTTAATAAAAAAATAAAATAGTTGTTGCACTATTTCTGCTATTAAAAATGAAACTGTATCTTTTTGAAATACAGGTGATCAATCGTTCCACAACAGAGCTACCTCTTACAGTGTCATATGACAAAATCTCTCTGGGAAAACTCCGCTTTTGGATCCACATGCAGGATGCTGTGTACTCCCTACAACAATTTGGTATGTTTTTTTATCTTTCCTGACTTTAGGCCAAAAAAAAATATAATCAACCAACCCCTCAATTTTTTTGTTCCTGTAAGTACAGAGATGACACTTTAACTCTTTCTGGTTATGTAGCTAAAAGGCTTAATGCTATGAATCTTATGTTGTTTTACCTTAAGGTAAAGATGGAAACAAAATGTTGACAGTTGGTAGGAAACAAGAATACAGAGGTGAATGAACCATTTTAAAAACAAATTTTATTTGGACAGTACTACTGTAAAAGCATAGGAGGCCAAAGTAGAGGAGATCATTTTTGCTACAGGTTTTCTCTGTCATCCATGGAACAGAAAAGCTGGATCAGTGTTACATAAGCTTTAATGTGAGCTGTATACAGCTGGTCACTGTAGCCATATACCCACAGTGAAATACAGGCAGGCACAGCACAGTCTTTGGGCTCAAACTTACCAGGAGGAAGGAACCTGAGTTCTGGTCATACTGCTTCTGCTGCTTCAGAACTGGCTGGTGTCTCACTTTGGCTCAGTTACAAATTTAGAAGGTAATTCAGATAAACTGGAGGCTTCACATGCATGAAACTGTAAAGTTTTGTGTTTCATTTAAATGTAATAGAGCAAGTGTATACTTTGAAGTTCACATGGTCTGTGTTGGTGATGATAGAAGCAAGCTTTTACTGTCTTTAAATGTTTGTTCCACTGATGCACACCTTTGTCAGTCTAATCATCCCTCTTAAAATTCCACATCTTATTTTCAGGGTTATCTTTACTGACTTAGCTTTCTCTCACTAGACTGTAGTTGGCTTTTCTTATGCTGGACTAAGGATGAATTGGTGTTGATGTATGTGAATGTAGAATTCTTTCCAATCCCCTTTTTTTATGCTCTTCAGACAGCAGTTTGAACTTCTTTTCAGTCCATGAGATCTTAAAAGCTTCTGAGCTGTATTACTTTAATGATTCTTAAATTCTTCCTGGTTTTTCTTTGTTTTTTATAGTGCAGATAGGTGCAGTTTTCTACTAGTTTCCCAAGAGACACATGCAGGGGTAATGCTGCTTCCATACTGCTCAGTGTTTTCTTTGTTTACCAAAATGTAGTCAGTAAGATGGAGAGGGTTTGGTTATTCACTGTCATCTCTGAATTAATATTTTATGATGAACAGCTTCACATTTAGGCACTGATTCCTCTGGAAAAAAAGAAATAAGTCTATTCTGGTTCCCAGTAGTTTCAGAGTGTAGTATTCTAAGTAGACACACTACCTGTGTTCAGTGTAACTTAACCCAGAGTCTAGACTCACCAAAATACAGGTAGGCTTGGGTTTTGCCAGCAAAGCTGGCACCATGTTTTGAATTTATGATTCCTCAACTAAACATGTGCAGGTGACATAAGATTCCATTCATACTGGACTCTAGCATAACAGCAATCAACTGTCTGGTGGTACTTGTATAATCACTTGTTCTTTCTCTCAGGGTTTTCAGAAAAGGATGCAGATGAAGTAAAAGGAATTTTTGTTGATACCAACCTGTACTTTCTGGCTTTGACCTTCTTCGTAGCAGCATTCCATGTAAGTGGAGAAACTTCAATTTTTAGGAATTGCAACGTATGAAATTTAAAAAATGGGGAGGGGGCTGAATTTCAGGTCTTGCATTTATTTAGAACTGCTTGTGGAAATAGTAATCTCAGTATGGAAGTGTTTTCTGGTACCAATCAGCTGTATTTCTAATACAGAGTTAATATAAAAATCTCAAATAAGGCAGATGTTTGAGATACACAGATATATTTCAGTCAAGATTGTTAGTTTCTAAAACATTTAACTTCACTATCACTTTTTTTTTTATTTGTAGTTGAACTGGAGCTCCTAGAATTAATATGCCTGTCACCATTAATTCAGACTTTGTTGATTGGTCACAAGGTTTATTGCTGCAGTGGCGTAGCTGGGACACCAGTAAGAAAATTGGAGTCTCTGACTTGTAATCCTTAGAGAAATTTAGATCAGCTGATCGAAATGGCTTCAAAAGATTGGTGCTGTAAAGTGCATATCTTAAGGTTCTAGTCAAGGTTATTTGATGTCTTTCTCAGAATTGTGTGTGTCCTAGTTTAGATATGAATCTTTGTTTTAACAAACTGTTCTTTTAGTGTGAATATTTTAGTTATCCACAATCACACTAAATACAATTCCCATGTTCTGGGAGGGATGAGAACTTGCTGCACATGTTATGTTTCCTTATACTTACATTACATATAATTAATTTGATTGGAAAGCCTTAGACTTTTCAGGCATATTAATTTATTTTTTCCAACCTGTTTATTGGGTTGTAAGGTATCTGTAGACTGGGACTAGCTCTTGTGATACTTTATTCTTTTATGCATAATTTGCCAGCACTGAAAAAGAAAATACACTTTTCATTAAAATTCTCTGACCCAAAAATTCCCTGCACTGGTGCTGCTTTTCAAGACAGTAGATGCTTAAAGGAAATACTGAAAAATATACTGAATGAAAACACCAGAAAAAAAGTATTCACTGCAGATAAATTTGATGCTAAAATGTCCCTGAAGTTTAAGTCAGCTTCTTAGTGTTGAAATAGAGAGGAAACCTGCCTTGCCTAAGTTGACTATCAGTCCAGTTCAGAGCACTCTGAATGTAATTCAGCGTGGCATTCCTCGGTCCATCGAGGAGGTGAGCAATTCCTCAGGGTCCTCATTCTTCATCCTGCCGTGTGTTGGCCTTTATCAGGTCACTAACTTTCATTACAGGGCAGTGCATTGTGCAGCATTGTTGTAGTAGTAGTAGCAGCAGTAGTATTTGGAATTCATCCTGTCATTTTGTCCTGCTCTTAGAGCTTGGGCTTCCAAAACAGTTTTTCCTTTTAGTTTTTATTTGTGATATTTAATTCTTATTTCTGAGGCTTCTAAACCAGTCTTTTCATGAATTCCATCTTAAATGCATTTTTAACAGTTCAATTAGCAGTCTAATTAGTGCACGTTTCAAACAAGTGAGTATGTTTCTTGCTGTTTGCAGCTTCTCTTTGATTTCCTTGCATTCAAAAATGACATCAGTTTTTGGAAGAAAAAGAGGAGCATGATCGGGATGTCTACAAAAGCAGGTATGGGGCAGAATGAAGTGGTGTGCATGTGATACGTAATGTATATTGTGTGTTTCTAGTCTGAAGCTATCTTGACACTTGGTAGATTCACCAGGATGGTAAAATGAGATGGTTTTGTGTATGGAAAGAAGACTGCTAACAGAATGGTTCCAACTTAGTTAGCGTTGTGCTCAAGAGTCACTTGGTTTTAAGCATTTGTGTCATTTCAAAGGTTTGACTGTCTTGCCATTGAGAATTAGTTTAATGTTGAGTCAGTTACCACATTTCCCTTGCTGAAGGAACAGAAAAATACTTGAGAAAAGAATGAGGCCCAGAAAAAAAATCCCATGAGTGGAAAGCGTGTCCTCTTTAGGAGTGTTGGTGTCCTGCAAATCCTGTGTGTTCCTTGTAGATAATTACAGATTCAAAAATACTTGGGGCTGGAGGGAAATGCTGCAGTGTAATACTGCTGTTTGATCTGGGCTTTGATGTAAACAGCAGCAGTAGAAGCTCCTGGGGAGCGGTTGGGGGCGGAGGGAGGATAGGAGGGTTGAGCTTACTTGGATATAGGAAAGATGGATGAAGAAGATGAAAGAAGAATGAAGAGGAAACGTAGTCATCTGACATCTTGTCAAGCTTTTTTAGAGACAGATGAAGGTAGTAGCCAGCCCTGGACTCTTGAGGTTTAACACACCACTCCCCAGCCTTGTTTGTTGTGCTAAGACTCACTGGTTTTCTAAGAGATTTTTGCATTCTGATTATAAATCAAAATGATAAACCTGGAGTTGCAACCTCTGAGATTATTCCAGATTGATTAAAATGTGAGGAATATCAATGCCAGGAAAAAGATGAGGCATTCTAAATTACGATGAACAGGAACACATTTTTCTCATGTGGAGAATCTATTTATCATCTTTCTCAGAGTGTATTTGGGTTTGTAAGGCATTTATACAGCTGTTGCCATATGTGTGCCAAAGAGTAAAAGTTCAAAGTGGTCCCTGAAATTTCAGAATTAAGTGTTAATTGACAGTTTAAACAGTGAGTGAGGTTGAATTGGAAAGACTGAGTGACAACAGGTTTTTTAACTTTGCTATCAAATTCTCAGTCTTTGGTCTGCAGCAATTGATGGTTCCATCCTCTCTTGAACAACCTGTAGTAACCTTGCTGCCTGCATCTCCTCCTTGCTCCGAGGGAGAAGTGCAAAAGGCTATTGCTCTGGAATAATACAGTGTAGTTGATGTCTGAATGTGTTGTAGCTCTTGTCTCTTTTTTTCTGCTTAGGGTGGTAGTTATTCAAGCCTAAGAATTAGTTGGTAGATTCTTATAAGTATCAAAGTTTTTGCAAAACCTGAAAAATAATCCTAAAGTATACTACTTAACATTTACAAATGATAGATGAGTTGCATGAGTTTGGAAGACTGACATTACATTACCTCAGAGCCTTTCAGCTTTGAGACAAGAATCATGGCTGTAGTTCATAGCAATACGTTGCTGACTTGCTGAATTGCTGCAGTACAGAAGTCTTCCTTAAATACTCCTATTTCCTTCTATCTTTTGTGATAAGGATTTCAGAACATATTTTTTGTTGCTTACTTACCTGGACGTATGTAGATCACTGACTGTTTCTAGGACTACTTGATAGATCAAGATACCTGTAGAGGTTCATGCTTAAACTGCATTAAGACAGAATTGCAATAAATAGGCCAACAGTCTTCTGTTATCTCAGCTGTTCATTTAAATATTAATAAGCCTTGTGTTTTCATTTTTTTTCTCTCTAGTGCTTTGGCGGTGCTTTAGTACTGTCGTAATCTTTCTTTTCCTTTTGGATGAACAAACAAGTTTATTGGTACTGATCCCAGCAGGCATTGGTGCACTGATTGAGGTGAGTTCTTAAAGCTCCAGAACCAAATACCAGCATTTGCAGCAACATCTGTAGCTTACTGTAGAAAAAGAAGGCTAAACTAGTTACTGGGAAAATACTGGTGTGGCATGCTGTCTTAGCAACATTGTTTAACTGGCTTGCAGTGGTAGAGGAGATTGTGTCCCTTTATCAAAAAAACCAAGCTGGAAGTATTTTTTGCTGAGATGGGCCAGCAGGTATTGTGGAAACCAAACATAAAGCTATGCTGAGGTTCCTTCCTATCACATCACTTGATAGGCATCACTCCTGACCAGGCATGTATAACCTTGTCAGCAAGCCTTCACAGAAACATTTGTCAAAGAGCAGGCTGTGTGCCATCAGGCAGTGCCACAGCTCTGCAGCTTTCTCCCTGGCCTGGACTGAGCTGCTTGGGGAAGGAGAAAAACAAGGCAACT
Source organism: Actenoides lindsayi (assembly GCA_025331215.1). Lineage (NCBI taxonomy): Eukaryota > Metazoa > Chordata > Aves > Coraciiformes > Alcedinidae > Actenoides > Actenoides lindsayi. Next base: position 14,822 of record WTSP01002751.1, read on the forward strand.
GCTGTTTCATTACTCCAGAAGACCATGTTCAGTCAGTGGGTTGGCAGGTACTGTTCAGAAGCCTACTTTGTGTAGTAAAACACAAAATCAGCAGTAATGGGAAGAGGAGATCTCTCTACCTAACGTTTCCTGCAGGTCTGTTTACTTCTCAGTACTTAAGTTCAGGACTCTCACGTGGAATTTTTGACTGGCCATCTGCTACAGCTGCAGATAATCCCTGGGGAGACAAAACAGTTGAGAATTTGTAGTTGGTGATTAAATTGTTGAATGCAAAGTCACTAAGTGATCTATATATTTCATCTTATTGTATAAAACAGATTTAGGCTCTTGTGAAAACTGTGAACAGTGGTGTTGTAAATAGTACCATTCACTGACCTTCACATTTTTCAGTAAGTTAAGTCTGATGTACTTCTATGTGTTAATTTTACTCTTTCAGATTTTCCAGTGGTTTTGTTCCTATAAATAGCAATTTAGTCCTTTATTTCAAACTTTCTTTAGCTATATCAATTCTAACTAAATTTCAAGGATAACTGTATATCCTATAAATATGTTACTTCTTTTGTAGAATATATGTTATTTTTGATCCTTGAAATCTAAATAATTAAATTAAGAAAAAAAAAATCTAAAGACTTCTGAAATTGAGAAGTGGCAAGTGATTTAAAAGTGAAACAGGTCAAGAAAAATTATGCTTTTTTTTTTTTGTAGTGGGGAAGAAGAAATAGCACTGATCTCTAAACCACTTTTTTTTCCAGAAGTTTTAGTGGAAACCAGATCACTCATGTAGGGTGTCAGGGTAAGAGGAATGATCAGCTATGCTACAGGATTGAAGTGCAATTAAAATGGTTACATTTTTGCTTTTTTTCTTTTATATTGAAGCTGGATTTCTCAGTTGCTGCTACCTAAGAACAGGGAGATTCAGATTTTATTTGGTTGTTGTGCCTGTCTGAGATCTCTCTTGGAGCTGCCCGAAGAGTTGTTAAATCAATCTTTCTGAGATCTGTAGTTCCTATGACTGTTTGGCTCCTGCTGTCTTTCTCATGGGCCTTATTTTCCAGCATGTTGCTTTTAGATTGCAGGCTGGGGGAGCTGGGTGTAAAGGTTTACACAGGAACACTGTGTGGGACAGTTAAATTGAGAGGAGATATTCTGTAGGTTCTGTTCTTTCAAGTGATGGTGGGATAATGTGGTTGTCTGAAGGTGAGAATGAACATATGGACTATACATCTCAAAGGAATTTGCTGGGAAGAGCTTTTTCACTGCTTGTTCTTAACAACTGTATCTCACTAATGGTGTCACTAATAATAATAGTGTGTCAAAGATGACAGTACAGTATCATCTCTACCATGTTGTCCTTTGCTGTTTGAAGGACACGATGGGTGAGAAGATGGTGTATCTAAAGTTAAGGAAACCTCATCCACAAAAAGCTTCATAGAGCACAGCTCTCCTGGTGCCTTTACTGCCTTACCCAAGCTGTTGAATCACTTTAGCAGGGTGGGTACGAGAGAAAATTTTCAGGTGAACTGAACCTTTCTTTACATTAGGGTCAAGCTGTTCCAGCAGTACATTAAGTAGCCAGACAATTCACTGGATTCACTGATTTTTAGCTTGTAGCCTACTACTGAAATGCAATGACCACGTAAAGTGTCCACTTAATCACTGTTAGGAGGAGTTCTGAGACACCTTCATCTTGCAGACAGCACCTGACCCTCAAAGGCACACACAGACCTGCTTGGCAGGTGTTCACTGGAGAATGCCTGACCTGGGGTGCACGGTGGTGCTGAGAGCAGCCAACCCCCACCCAAGAGCTGCAATCCAGCTATCTTGGAAGGACTAAAGTTTTTCACTTAAAGTACATCATCTGATAGGGAGACTTAATAGTGCAGGCTCCCAGTGTTGTAGCTGTCTGGTGACACGGTGTTGGGTTGGTGTAGGGATGCTGCTGCTTTGTGCAGTGGGTGCTTAAAAGAGATACTCTGGGGTCTTGAATCTGACTTTCTGAACCCTGCATAAGACATTCCTCTGGATAATCTTTTATCTGCACTTTTGTTCTTGCTAATTGCAGCTCTGGAAAGTGAAGAAAGCTTTGAAAATGACAATCAAGTGGCAAGGCTTGAGACCCAAAATTCAGGTACAGTGTACATGCCCTGTTAATGATTACACTCTTTGAGCTCTCTCTCTGTTTCCAGGGTACTGTGCAGCTTGGCTTTTAATGAAATGGAAGTTTTTTTAAACAAACAAAACAACTGTAACAGTTTCCTGTGTACATGCTTTCCTCTCTGGATGGCTTAATCCAAATGCTGGACGAGCATTTTTAAACTTAGGTATTTCTTTGACCATTTCTGTAGAAGCAGCAGCAGCTCTGTCTATGTACAGAGTGTGAGAAACTTCAGAACTCCTGTCAGTCCTGCTACATCTTAGCAGGTGGGACTGTGCTCTTGCCTTCGTGTTGGAAAGGCACTCTTAACTGACATCCTGATTTGAAGTAAGAAACGGATTTTTTCATGAAGCTGTAGGTATAACTTCTCCATTCTGGAACTAGAAGATGTGAAAGGTCCTGGAGACGCTACAGTCTGATAAATCCTCTGGTGAAAAATAAGTCCTGAGACTGTTTGCAGGACGTGCAATGGCAGCAGGGATTAAAGTTGACTTTTATTTTTGACATGAGTGTAATATTTTTGAAGTACAATCTACTTTGAAAATATACCTTGTTGGTAGGAGTAACAGTTGTCTAATTTCCAGTGTTTACTTCAGAAGAAGTAGTGGGGTTTTGTGCTACTTGAAGTCTGTGCATCTCAAGTGTCTGATGGCTCTGGCTGTTCTTTTGTCAGTATTCCAGGAACCGTGTTTTAAGCAGTCCCCATTTCTGGAGATGTCCCATATTCTTAGCCACTTGACTTGGCTTTTGCTTTGTGAACTCTTCTGTCTCAACAGCATATTCCTAAGCAAAGGAGGTCTGAATATTTGGTGTGAAATATGAAAAATTGTTTTGCCTACACTGTATTTAGCAGGCTGCACAGGACATTTGTGTGACTCTTTCGTATAGAAGCTTCTAAGAACTTTGAACTGTTACTTAGCTAACGTCTGAGCAGTTTAGTTAGCAGTCTAAATCTGTTCAGGGAGTCAGACAGCAAGTGCTTTTACCCCCAGCTCTGACTTGGTTATACTTTTTCTATGTATTGCAGTTTGGTACATACACTGACTCTGAAAAGAAGACTGAGGAGTATGATACCCAGGTAAGAGGGATTCCTATCATTTCTGATCTATAAAGTCTATATATGTTGCCTGCTGATTGATTTGCTTTACTCTTTTTATTGCTACAAATATACTTTCCTTGTTCTCATAGTTGCTAGGAGGATCATGATCATGTGGATGATCAGATAGTGAAGATTCAAGCCCAAACGTGGCTGTCTTCTAGTTAATGCCATGAAAAGGCTCCTGTATATAAAATGTGAACTAACAAATTATTCTCCTTATCTCTTAGGCTATGAAATACTTGTCATATTTGCTCTATCCACTGTGTATTGGAGGTGCAGGTTACTCCTTGCTGAATGTCAAATACAAAAGGTACTGTAAATCTGGAAATGATTGAAACATTCCTCATTTTTCTGTATTAATTGGAGATGATGGCTTATGGAAATCAGTTATTTTAGTTGGTTTGATTCATAAACCAGGAACTGGGAACTTCCTTGTTCTGTAGGATCTAAAACTGAAGTGTCTGTTTCAGTATTTCATGAAAAGGCGAAAGTCTTGTCTTCTTGTCCACTTCCACTCAAAATAATACAGCTAGTTCATTTTGTATTGAAGAGATGCGAGCAAGTACACAGCCGTGTGACTTTGTTGTAGAAAAATCTGCAAATGCCAGCATGGTGATGGCCATGTAGATTAATGTTTTTATTGTTCATGTGATCTTTAGGCCCAGAAGGGATGGGAGGGAGAGCAAACAGTAGTTTAACATCAAAAAGAACTACTGTTGCTGCACCCATGGGCTGGAGCACTGACACGTGAAATTTGAGCCATTTCTGGGCTGTTGGAAAAATAGGGTTTGTAAAAGGTTTTTTGTCTCAATAAGCAGTTAACAAATATGCAGCATTAAAAAATTCTGCTTTTCTTACAAAAGTCTTGGAATTTATTCCATGCTGCAAAATACTGTGTGCCAGGTGTTTTACAAGCTGCAGCTTAAGAAAGTCAAAACAACTCATATCACAGAACTTTTATCCTTGTTAACTCTGTTTGTAAGGAAATCTGACGGAAGAAGGAATCTTAACAGTGGATTATCCTTTAATCTTGTAGGCATTTTCTGACACATTTTTTAGATGCTTGTGGATTAGTGAAGTGCTGCTGTAGCTGTAATGTTGCAGTTAACATGTTGCTAACACAGCATTGAAAGTTTCATTTTAAATTATGTAACTTGAGCATCATGGTTATTAGTGACATTGTTATTGTCACTCTTGCAAGCAGAAGAATGGAATTTGACCACTATCTGGAACACTACTCTTATTTTTCTAAGCTTGTGCTCTGTTGAACATCTGGGAAGGATTGTTAGATGTAAAGAGGGGAAAAATGTAGATTCCTTGTGTTGATGTTTTGGGGGTTTTAAGTGTCTACTGTAGTGGTTTGCACTGAGTAGTATTTGTTGTTGAAATTTAGTACATCTTTACAGTGCCATATTAAGTGTCTCTCTAGAATATAGTGTTACCTTTGCAAGTCTTAATGCAGCCAGGGTTCAGTGCACAGTATTATCTGATGTCAGTTTGGGTGCAGAAGTCTTAAAACGTTCTGGAAAAGTACAACAGAAGTTGATAAAACTCTCAAAACTCATTGTACAGACTGATGAGCATCCGTTGTTTAAACTACCTTCTCTGGAGCTCTTCTTAACCAAAGGAAGGTGAGAGGTGTGTTGTTCTTGCCTGAAGTAATTCACAACACAGTCATTTCTTGAAGCAGTCAGCATACAATCATGTAGAGGATATATTACAGATACATATTTTTGTTTGAGGTGAGAAAATAACTGGACTGTCTTTTTTGTTTGTAGCTGGTACTCCTGGTTGATTAACAGTTTTGTTAATGGTGAGTCCCTTCTTATGTTTTGGGTTGGTTGGGTTTTTTTCCTATTCATATTTCTTCACATGGAGACCGAGACTCAGGAGTAGAAAATCAGCAGCTATCAGCAGTAGCAATAGAGCAAGAGCTTGACTGTAGGTTCTGAAATGATCACAGTGGTGGAGAAAGGGAGAAGAATCAACCTAAACTGAACAAAAGGATTGGATGCATCTTGTCTCTTTAGAAAAACTAGTGTAAATCTCTTAGCTGTGAAAGTATAGCTGTGTGATGTCCTTTTGTTGTGCATTTGTCTCCAAGTTTTCCATATTTTCTCTTCAGGAGTGTATGCTTTTGGATTCCTGTTTATGCTGCCCCAGCTGTTTGTAAACTACAAGGTAAGATTAAAAAGTGATAAAATACTACTTTTCCAGTCTCTTCCAGACTTTATTACAACTTGGTGTTTTTATTCCTAGATGAAATCTGTTGCACACTTACCATGGAAGGCTTTCACATACAAAGTAAGTAAAGCTCTAATTTAAAGATTGGTGCAATCATTTTTGTTTAAGAACTAAACTTGTTTGCAACTGTCCTTTAAATAAAACCCCAAGAAATAGTGATTTCAGTTTTTCATAATGACTTCCATATAATGAGAATACTTGCATTCTAGTTTTGATGAGAATGACTGCTTTTTGTACTGTTAGCTGTCTTGTGTGGATGCAGATGTTGGTCCCGATTTAATGCATTATTTTAGGAAGAGAAAGGTGATATTAACAAAGGGTAGTTCTCAGGAAACAGATAAGACCACTAAGAGCCCTTGTTTTGGCATGTTCCAGGAGCTACTGGAGACCAAAGTAAGTTACACACTGTTCTGTGCTGGGGAAATTCTGAGCTTCTGAGCAGTGTGGTGACAAATGTGTGGTGGGTTGTTAGATGGTAGGAGAGGGACTGCACTGTAGAGTCCCCCCTGTCTAGACTGCCCTCGTGGGTAATAAAAACATGCTATAGGAAAGCTTAACACCTGATCTTGGAGGAGGGGAACATGAATTTATCTCAAAACAAAATCAGCTTAGGAACCCTTTGGTATCTGCATACCTACAAGCACCCACTTGTGTGTCCATGTGGTTTGTGTAGTATTCAGGCACCAAGATGGATGCACTCAGGTATCCCAGATGGGATTCCTTGCACTGATACAGAGGTTGGGGGACACCCACTGTAGAGTTTCTGTCTCCTGTGTTCCTCCTCAGTCGTCAGCTAGGTGCTAGTTTTGCTCTTGCACCCCTAAAGAGCTGATAGTGGTTTGACTCCATCCTTTTCCACCTGAGTCATGAAGATTTTTGTACTGTCCTGTTTTTTTTCCTGATCATTGTGTCCTGAGAAACCCTGGCTGGATGTACTGGGATCATGAAGACTTTGATGCCATCAACATGTGCCCTTTTTTCTTCTGCTTCCACTCATAAATGCTTTCATTTATTCTTCCTTTGTATTACAAATTGTAATACTGTATTACAATTCTCCAGAACATGAGTACTTTAAAAGAAACAGTGTTAAAGCCTGCTCGAGACACGGTGTCCATTTCTGAATAGATGATCTGGGACAAAAGAACTAAAAATCTTGAAATTTGAAGTACCTTTTACAGCTTTTCATTTCTGTGATCCTACAGCAATAGCCCAATTTTCTGCTGCCCTAATATTTTTAGGGAATTGGGGCAAACAGGTTGAAATATAGCAGAATAGCAACTAAACAGCATTTGATACAGAAATAGAGTCCAAAATAACAATAACCATCCAGTGTTTCAGACATATAATAGGCAAATCAGTGTGTTTCTTAATAGAGGGGAGTAAAAGGTGTATCAGTGCAGTAATTTCACAATTTTACTTCAGCAACAAAATACAATAACTGAGCAGAGACATCATCAGGTAAATAGACAGCAAAGGGAGAGTATTCTAGCAAGTAACCTCTAAAGCAGTAGAATTCTCTTGCTCTGTAGCCTTTTCTTACAGAGCATTTGTGGTTCCTGCTAAGATGCCAGAGGCTGCCCACTTACAAAGACTTGTGTGTATGTAGAAAGCAGTATATGATGTTTTCAGTTATGCTTAACTTATCAGAGGGAGTAATTTACTTCTTCCTAGTGGGTACTTAAACTTGCCTGTTCTCTTCTGCACTTTGAAGAGTGGAAAGAATAGTCTGAGGTCTCATCTGCAATTGTTGTTTTAGAAAGCTTTGGGATTTTTCCTGAATTTGAGCTCTTTCCTGTTTTGGAAGACCTTGGCAAAAGTGAAGATTATTCTAACATGGAAGTTTCTGTAGTCTTTACATTTATACCTTCTATACTTTAATGAGGAGTACCTTCAAATGAAATAATGGCAAAAGAAAACTAGCTAGACTAAATACTGCTAGATGGGCTGCCTTGCTGCATTCAGTTTCAGTGGCTTGTGAGGACTGTCCAGGTGCCTGAAGGATGGAGCATTTAGCTTTTTCTTCATCATTCTAGGATCACTCAGGTGCTGACTTGGAAAGGCTGCCTTTTCCAACTTGCCAAGATTTTTTTTGGTTCTATGACAAACCTTCTCTGCAAAGGCTTGAGAAGTGCCATCCATATTCTCTGTATTGATGGATTTGTTCTGACTTGCCAGGGAGAGCTTTCCTGTTGTAAATAATCAGATCTCTCTCCTGTACGGCACCCCGATCTTGTGCTGATGCTTTGTTTCATCATGTAAACATTGGCTCATTTTGAAGAGTGCTTTGGGAATACATCATTTTCTCCCTTCTTATGGTACGGATTAATGTACAGCTTCCTTATGTTGAAAGAAGAAGCCATGTTACTGATTCAGGTTGTTAACCCAGCAGGGAATATTCTTTGCTGGATTTGTTTCCTGCTGGTTTTAGCGAGTTGAACCAGTTGATTGCACCATGTGAGTCCAGGAGCTGGTTGTCTGGAAGGGTTGTTCTTGTCCTCCACTTAGGCTGGAGCCAGATCCGGAGGAGTTGCCCTCATGTTTACTTTCTTTATCTCCTCTGGCAAAGTATTACTGCCTTTGCATGCTTGGAGCCTGTTTGCATTGCTTTCCCAGCAGATGGCTGGGAATTTAAACTTTCTTACTCAGAAAAAAAGTAGTGAGAAAACACTTCATTATTGCTTCAGAAACAGAACCCATAGTATGCCTAGTTGAGTGGAAATGATGTAGAAAATGATGTCTGGAATGATTACTGCCAGAAGAGCACTGAAAGTATTTTAAACTCTCTCCAAGACTCGACAAGTTCATGTTCTTAAGAGCAGTAAATCAACAAGTTTTTACACAAATTTCAAATTCCCACAGAACTGACATTTTAAAAATCTTAAATCATTTGAGTAATTAAAGAATAATAGTGGGGTTTTTTTTTCCAGTTTCTTTTAAAGCTTTCACTGAAGTTGAATCTGTTTTCCCCCTCACATGGTAATACTCTCGCTTACCCCAAGTAGTCCTGCTGCCTTTTTACTTGTAACTATGATAGTGTGGTCTGTAGTAGACAGTATGGTCTTCATTAAAAGACAGCACTTTAATTAGTTTTTTCAGCATAACCAGAAGGTATTGTTATGAATACAGAAGTAGTCTGTATTCCTACTGAAAAATACAGTTCTAAGAAGCCTATTTGCTTCTTTGTATAACAGATGACTTCTTTTTTCACAGCCAACTGAAATATACTTTTATTTTATTTGTAGGCATTCAACACCTTCATTGATGATATATTTGCTTTTATCATCACTATGCCAACATCTCACAGGCTGGCGTGCTTTCGAGATGATGTTGTGTTCCTGGTCTATCTTTACCAAAGATGGTATGCCTTTCTTTAGTGTTCCTCAGAGTTTTTGCAGTGCTGCAGGTGGTTGCAGTCTTATACTGTAAAGAACTGGGAAATAGTTTGGTATAGACTTCAAGCAGAACTGTTGTATGGTGTGGTCTGGATAATGATAGCTGTGTGTGTGCCTAGCGAAGGGAATGGTGAGCAGGGGATCTTGAAAAGGAGATTGCAGTACAAATAAAAGGAGCATAACTGACAGTATTCTTAGACCCTTAGCCAAGAAACTCCACTGCTCAGAGCACTCAAATAATTGTTGTCAGTCCTCCCTCTCCAGAATAGCAGTCTTCTTTTTCAGCAGACAGTTGAGAATTCTCGTAACATGAGACTTGGACACCTGAAGTACCAGTGAAGAACTGAGCTTAAAAGTAAAAGTACTGAAGAGAATTAGTTCTGTTCTCACTCAAACCAGGACAGAGGGGAGCAATTCTCAAGCTTATACTCACAAAGACAATTAGGAGTTCTGGGCTTCTGACCCTTGCTGAGTGTCTGCATGTCTACATAAGCTCAGTATCTTCCAAGTTGCTCTGCAAGGCACTAGCGAAGGATGTTCGCTGCTGAGGAATTGCCCTGCTCTGCCATCCCCTTGATCTCATCTCCAAACACAAGTTAGCAGGTTCTCATGTCAAGTGAGTATCCTGGAGAGTTTCAGATTCTTTAAGTAACTAAAATCAGACAGGGAAGAAGGCTACATGCAGTAATCATTGAAATATTTTCATAAGTGAAGCTACAGAAAATGTATTCTTGTTCCCGAGGACAAATATTTTTATCTGGAGCAAACAAGAATTTTAAATCAACCTCACATTATACCAGAATATATATGGATGTGTACGTCTAACTGATCTTGAATACTTAATGCAGACTTCAGGTTTGCATTTACATAATTGCACATAAGTGTAGTAACATAGGTCCCCTTCCAAGGTATTCTTCTAGCAGTTAAGAGCTCGAGAACTTCTGACAGAAGCTGGGTACTGGTTTCAAGTTCGAGAAGTATCTTGGATTGCTTGAGAAATACTCCAGCCAAGCTTTGGGGGAGCTAGTACATGTCTTAAGAAGACCTGTTCTAAGACACCTGGTTTATTTTTACTGAGAAGAAGCTGATGTGTCTGTAGCTAATCTCTAAAATTTAGTAGTACAGAAGAGCTCAATTCCTCCAAGTAGCAGACAATGTGGTAACTATTTTTTTAATTTTTTTTTTTTTTCTGCCAGGCTTTATCCTGTGGATAAGAGCAGAGTGAATGAGTATGGAGAATCTTATGAAGAAAAGCCAAAAAAAAAGGCTCATAGAGAATAACTGAGAATTGAAGAAGATTCTGACCCCTGGACTCTTACTGGCTTCATGTATTATCTGGTCTTAAGGAAGGAAAAACTTATTTAATAAGAGTATTTTTAAGCTTATGACAGAACTACACGGACAATACATCTTCTATATTGCCAAAATCTAGTTTTGATATCTTCCTATTTGAAGATCCTCTTTCGTCCTCACAAGGTCCACAGTCTGCCAGTTGTCATTAAACAAACTTCCTGTCTTTAAACTTCTCTTTGGTGAAAACCCAAGTGTCCTGGCCATTGTAATTAGTATCAAATCTATGTTTTTGAGGCAACTCACTAACTGAAACTGTGGTGCCCGTGCTACTAGGCTATGAGAAGAAGGTAAAAAACCAAGCCAACGTGTTATAGCAGAATCAAGCATTTTTGCCAAACTAGAGGCTTTCAAAAATACAAATACTGGATAATATGCTAAATACAAACCATTCTCATTCTACAGTGGAGATAATGGAAATTCTAGAAATCATGAGTTGTATGTGGGCATTTAAATGCATAGCTGAACAAAAAAAGTGAGAAACACAGGATGAGACAGATGGGGTTTTTAAAATTCAAATTCTGCCCCAATCTTAGCCTACAACATGGCCGAGGGTTTCAGTCATCTTAAACTGAACGACATGAACAAACTGTAATGTGATTTGTTTCAGTGTATCGAGGTTTTATATAAATACTTCTGCATTGGTGACAAACCTTCTGATTTTTTGGCATAGCAGGCATTCATATAATGCAAGTCATTGCTATGTGCTAGGAAAGTCTCTTAACACATCTTAAATTCTTAATCATACAGTATCCCAGTGACCTGCTAGGCCAACATCTTTCATGTTTCAAAGGGAGTCATTCCTTGATCTTTCCCTTCTCTATTCCTGCCCGGTTAGAAGATGAAACACTGAAGTGGAATGATTTTGCTCAAATACAATACAGGTTCAACAAACTACCTGGATACAGAGGGAAAAAAAAAAACCCAGTCTGGTGAAGAACAGGTATCTTCCTTTCACACAATTTAAAATTCATATTCTATGGCTACAGTTCATTAAAGGGTGCATTTTGATCTGTTTCTTTCAAATTAGTAAAAATAATTGGGTTGAATTTTTATACCAACACTCAAATTTCGTAGCTGTATCTAGAAAACATGGGTCTAGATTTTTAAGAGCAAGTTTCTTAGTAATGGTAAGTGAAATATAGAGTGCATTCCTTTCAGCAGCAAATAAAAGGCAGTTTAAAAATAAAATCCAAAAGGCAGAATTCTAGTTCCCAATTCTAGTTTTGCTTTGGTCAGTAAGTTTACAAATTAACCCTGATCATTCTGGAGTTTCTTTATTAAATTGCATGCTGTTTGTGCAAGGCTACTGAACTTCAGTTTGTCATTGATTGAAAATACCAACTGAATAACCTTGAAGAACACAGATCTACTCCTATAGTCTGTAACTACTTCATGAAGTGGATTTTACCCAGTTCTGATACTGCAGAAGCCTGAACATATAAATACCTGGGTCCCAAAAAGGCAGAAATGTGCCTAACTTCTTTTGTCACAGACTGCCATCTCTTACACCAAAGTCCTCCTTACACGCTGCTGGCAATGGAGAAGAGTCTTGAAGTGAATAACTCATGTTAAGGTCTCTTTACACTGTTCATTGTAACAAAGGAGGACTTTTGATTTTAGCATTGAAGACACATAAATAAGTCTATGCAGAACTGGGGTTGCATTTGCTACATCCTGTACCTGGTTTAGATTTGTTTGGAAGGAGCCCTATGCTGTTAAGCAAACTAATTTGGGACTCCGACGTCATCATCATCTTAGTAATCATAGTTAATGTAAGTGTGCAAAAAAATTTTCCTGATAGAAATAATGCATATAGCACATTCCCTTGTGATGCCATTGCAGAACAGGTTACTGGTTCTAGAGTAGCTTCTGAAAGTCCAGAATACTCTATTCAGGTATTTCTCATGTTTCATCACTCATTTTTTACGTGGCTGTCAAAAAATCACTCTTGCACCTTTACATCCTGAGTTTATTGGTCTTCTGTCTTGCATTTCTGATGACAATGACCTCATGATATCCTAATAATACAGTAGTCATAAAGAATATAAAATTAGAATATTTTAAGTCTTTAAAATGAGCGGGACTTTCCTGTTCAAGTCATTTGTTTTATGCGTTTCATTTCCAAATAAAAGACTTGGCATATGGGATAGAGACTTACCTTTTGTTGTTGGGAAGGAAGGTGGTGAAAAACTATGTAAGTATGTAACTTTGGAGATACCAAGTGAAATGTTTTAATTTTTCTAGCTGAGGAAGTGACGTTAGCTTGAAACAAAGGTGGGGTTCTGCATGTGGTTAATGCCGAAGAAAAATTATTTATACATAAAATTTCATTGAATGTATTGCAGCTCATGCTAGATTATCAGTATCTGATCTATTTAAGAGTAACTGGAAAACTTCCTTACTTCTAGTAGGATTAACTGTGTAGGCAGCTGGGTGACCACCACATTTCCATCTTCATTAGGCTTGTAATGGCTTCTGAAGTTAAAAGAAATACAGTGACTTTGGGTTGTGGGTGGGGCTGGTTTAGACTTAATTGGGAAAATCATATAGTTCTGGAAGCTACTCTTGCACAGGACTTATTAGTGCATAACGTAGCAATCCTTGTTCTCTAAGGGCATGAGTGAAGAAAAGAGCTGGCTGAACACTGTGGGTGTGCACAACCTCTGGCTCAGTGCCTCTTGGCTGTGTTCTGGAGGTGGTGCTGTGCTCCCGTACGCTTCTTCCAGTTCCATACCCTGCTGCTTCCTGTTCATCTTCACCTGCTCCTGACTCTGTTCTCCAAGAGGTGACCTTCTGTCCTTATGGCTTTTTTTTTCCCTGGAGCCACAGGGATGACTGAATAACAAAAGGGGCAGCAGAACGGACAGTTCTACCAGCAGGACTTGAAGAATCTGCTCTGCTTCTGTCACCGCTGGAGCAGGTCCTGTATACACTGCTGATGTGTGGCACCAGTGTACGTCCCCTTTTAATATGGCATTACACTCCAGTTATTGTCAGCTACAGCATCTACAGCTCCACGCCAGCAGCATTAGGAGGTAATTCTGTAGTTTGTCTGCAAACTTCACGTTTTCCAGTTTTTCCATCCGAAGATAAATCTCATGTTGAAGAAGTGAAATGTGATTGTGAGTACTGCTGGTACTTTTTACATTGCAATAAGATCTAAAACAGTGCAGGTGGGAAGAGACCTCAGGAGACTGCCCAGTGCCAGTGTAGCATCTTCTCACTCTATCAGGAAAGCCCAATTAGTCTGTAAGTGTTGTGTAAAACCTTCTGAGTGAATAAATCTAGCTACAGCAGTTGAGAAATAAAGCTAGAACGAGCCCCCCTTTCCCAGTTGCCCAATGACAGTCTGACTGCTTCCCCTTTTATACTAGGAGAGGTTTCATCCTCTACCTGTGGGGATCCACACACCGATGCGTTTAAGAATTACCTCTTACTACAGGGGGAGAACTGTGATGTCTCCTGTGTTTTCATCATCTATGTTCCCATACCACTGCTCCTTTTTAAGGATATCAATCTAATCAGTTTGCTCCAGCTTTTTCTATTTCTATTTCTATTTCTATTCTTTACTGCTTCTTGTAATATTGGGTCCCCCCAAATCCTATATTGTCTTGTCTTTTATCCTAACCCCTACCACAATGAGTATACCTGTGTCAAAAGGATAACATAGTTTAGATTCAAAAGATAAAGACTTCAACACTGGGGCAGTCTATTCTTTAAACTGACGTAGGTGTAGCTTCTTCTCCTGCTTTCTGTTTGTCACTACTCTGTCCTTTTAGTTCTTGCAATCTGTTTTGAGGATAACATGTACCCTCTTCTCAGTTTTTGGCCCCTAATGTTCTTAGTCATCCACAACTCCCCAATCCTTACTAAGAGCTTGTTGGTGGTTGCCTTTATGATGATTTTCTCTCCTGTTCTTGCACTGATGGAGTCTTATATGACTGCAAAGACTTGTGGTCTATCTTATTCTTATTTTGGACTTTGAAAAGCTCACTCTCAACATATTTATTAGGCATTAATTGTGCCTAGTGGTCTCTAGCTGCAAGTTAGGCTGTGCTGGGCAACCTAAAGCTAGGTAGATGTTTCATTGCTGTGGTTCACCTGCATGTTCTAGTCCAGAGAACTACCTGGCCACCAAAGCAAGAGCCTTTGAGCGTATACTGAGGAATCACAGCATGATTCCCAAGCACGATGCCCTTTGTTCAGAGCAGCAGGCCTGGCGCAGCTCCAGCTTAGTGCCGCGTAATGCTCAATGCTGGGCTCGTAGCCAGGCAGCAGTGGCTATCCAGCACACTTGGCCTCGACTCCTTGCTGCCCTGCAACTTCCATCTGCATCGCTTGCAAGCTGCACCTCAAAGAGTTGCCATAGTTACCTAGTTTGGACTACCACAGGATCTACTGGAGAATAGCCACTACTTTTCCACTTGGACTTAGCAATTTACGTTTCCTATACTGAAATTCTCAGGTCTTGCTTCATTTGCTGTTTAGTCTACATCATAAGCAGGCATTTCATTTGCTAGTGCTGATCATGAGAACAGAAAGGAATAAGCAGTGTTTTCATCAACTTGAGAGAGAACGGGTTAGCCTCACTGTCCCTGCCATCCCTGAAGTTGTTAAAAAGATACATAGGAGGGGAAAAAAAAAACCCTTGAACTATGAATTTGTGTTGTTTCAAGCTGATACTGATCTTGTAAACTTGGGTACCTTAAAAGATGAGTGTCAGAGGAGCACGCAATCAGAAGATTTCCCATTCACAGACCTTGACTCCATTATACCTGCTACACAGTAAGCATTGCTCTGCAGCCTTACGCAGCCCTCCCCTGATCCTCTTCAGCTATGCCAAATGCGCAAGGGTCAGCAGTAAGTTATGGAGCTATTTGCTCATTATCAAAAAGCCTCCCCCGAACAGGATTTTGAAAAGCAGACCTGAAGAAACAAGGCTCCGTGAGCATCTGCATCCTTCAGCTACTGCTTTCTTCAACCTGTCACTTCACAGGTTGAAAATTTCAAGAATTCGGTTATAAAACAGGAACAGAAACACATTTAGCCCCTTTGGGGATGGGAAGGGGGAAAAGGAGAAGTGATCTTTAATTACACTGTGTTTTTAAGTGATTGATTATAAATATCTCTAGCTGGAGTGCTAAACAAGACCCTTAGACTTTCTGGTTTTCTAGCCCAGGAATTCAGACAGGATTGGGATCTTTTTCTGCTAATCAGCTACAGCCATTCTTGTTCTTCAGTAACCTTTTTTTGAAAAGCTGCTCTTTCCTGCTGACCTGAAACAGTTTAATAATTAAAAATAAATAATATTTTTTAAAAAACTAAATTGTGAGGAAAAAAAGAGGGAAAAAAAGAGAGGAAGATAAAACCCAAGACAGACAAGTGATGCAAATGAAAACAATTGCTCACCATCAAATGACTGATTCCCAGTCACTGCCCAAGCCCTGGCCTCCCTGCTGACCTCCCCCCAGCTTTATATGCTGAGCATGAGGCTACGCTGTATGGAATACCCCTTTGCTCAGCTGGGGTCAGCTGTCCTGGCTCTGTCCCTTCCCAGCTTCTTGTGCACCCCCAGCCCACTGGTGGGGTGGGGTGAGGAGCAGGAAAGGCCTTGACTCTGTGTAAGCTCTGCTGAGGGGCGACTGAAACATCTCTGTGTTATCAACACTGTTCCAGATCAAATCCAAAACATAGCCTCATACTAGGTGCTGTGAGGAAAATTAACTGTATCCGAATCAAAACCAGCACACACAGAAAATTGCATTCCCCTCAAACTCTCTAATACTGCAAGGCAGGATGAAACCGTGAGGAAGAGTGTGCCTGAAGCAGAGCAAAGTATGATGCACTTAGGCCTGGCCGGCTGTCAGCCAAGGGGCTGAGAAAAGAATCAAAGATTTTGTGGAGGAGATGCTGGGAATGAAGGGTGGGAAGCAGCAGTGAACATTGATCAAACTGAATTGAGGCCAAAAGTTCAAAGTTTGACTGGTGTGCCTGGTGCAATGATGATCGTGACTCTGAGGAGGCCAATACAGAAGGAGAAGGAAGCGCTACACATCTGTCTGAAGGAGCAACAGGCAAGCAGGGGGAAGCTGGATCAAAGAGGGTTGCTGGGACTGGTGTGAGAAAAGAGACACGGCGCCCAGGGACCATCACACACCACCCGAAACACACGGCGGTTGGATGGAAGACTCTCCGGAGCTGGACAGCGGCCGGGCCGCCCTGCCCTGCCCCGCCCCGCCCCGCCCCGCCCCGGCCGCCGCTCCGCCCCGGCCCCCGCCCCTCCGCGGGCACGCTGTGCCCCGGCGGCGGCCGGAGACGGGAGATGTGGAGCGGTTCTGCGAGGGTGTTTTCTTAATTTTAGTTTTGTTAATTAACACTTTTTTTTTTTCTTTAAAAAAAAGAAAAGAAAAGAAAAGAAACAGCGGTCTCTGTTGCCCGCGGGCGGTAGGGGAGGGGGAGCGCAGCGCAGCGCGGGGCCACCTCAGGTGCCGCCGCGCTCCCTTTGCGCAACATGGCGGGCGCGGAGCCATTCGGTGCGGTGCTGGCCGCGCTGCGCGGCTGTTACACCGAGGTCTCCCCGCTGGAGGTTTTCATCCGGCGGCTGCGGGAGAGCGGCGCCGGCGAGGTCGAGGTGCTGCGGGGTGACGACGCCGCCTGCTACCGGACCTTCGTGGGGCAGTGCGTGGTGTGCGTCCCCCGCGGGGCTCGCCCCATCCCCCGGCCCTTCACCTTCCAGCAGGTAGGAGGCGGCGGGCGAGTCATGCTCCGCTCGCACCTGCGGCGGGCCCGAAGAGCGAGAGCCGCTGGGGGCCTGGGTGAAGCCCCAGCAGTGCGGGGCCGCGGCTGGCGGAGAGCGGCTCACTCGGCGGGTCGGCGCAGGGCGTGAGGGCCGCTGCCGGCCCTTGGGGGCCGCGGAGACGGAGCGGGTCCGGCGTCGCCTCCGCAGCGGCGGCCGTGCGGCTGCACGCTTCCTGCCCTCCATGCGGGCGCGGGGCCCCTCGTGGCTGCTGCCGGCCGGGCCTCCCCGCCGGGCTACGCCTGCCCCCTCCGGCCCCTTCAGACTCGGCCCCGGCCGGCGGGAAGCGGTGGGGGTTGATCCCCAAGCCCCCCTCTTCTGGGGAGTGGGCGAACGAAGTCCTGGTTGGAGCGGGTGCGTGGTTAGAGAGCACAAAGGGTCTGCATGCCCGCCGCGCTCCGACTCCCTGCTTGCCCGATGCTGTAGCAGTGAACAAAACAAATGTGGCTGGGGAACACCTGGAGATGAAAAATGCGCCTTTCCCCCTCTTAAGAGGACAGAGAAGAGGGGAGAAAACCGCCTGCAGGCCGGTTTGAAGTGGAAGAAACTTTTCAGAGAGGAAACACTGCTTTGCTCCGAGTTACCGCGTGTGTGAGCAAAACTGCCACGGTCGGAAACGAGCCTTGCAAGCGTGTTGAGCGGGCTTTAGAACCGTGAGCCGAGTCGTTTCGTTGAACTTTACGTAAAAGGAAATGGAGGCCTCAAGAAAATCTGTTCCCTGGAGGTTGGCGCCTGCGTGAGCGGGTACCTACGAGCGTATATTTCTGGGCAGAGTGGCCTGGAGGCCTTGGAGTCTGTGTTCCTGAGGGAGCCAAGGGGAGTAGTGCAGGGGGTTTCCTGGGCATGAAAACCAGGACCAAAAGGGAGGACGTTAAAAAAGCTTCCTTAAAGTCGGAGGCCTATATTGCCACACGTAAACATCTCGTTGTATACTTGAAAATCTTTCTTTTTGGGTATGGCATTTGTGAATCATTAATATTGCTGTGAAGGGCTTTGATCTGAAGCTGATGCCTGGGACCGTGTAACTTTCATGTCTGTTTATTTAAAGGGTATATTGTGGTTTATGGAAGGGTTGGGGATAAAAACTCATCTTCCTTTTTCTTTCCTTCTTCAGTTGTCCAGTCAGAGTGAAGTCATCACGAGAGTTGTTCAGCGCTTGTGTGAAAAAAGAAGGAAGAACGTCCTCGCCTATGGATACTCCTTACTGGACGAGAACAGTTCCCACTTCCAAATCATGCCCTCTTCAAATATATACAGCTACCTACCCAATACTGCAACAGAAACTATTCGTATCAGCGGCCTCTGGGAAACACTGCTGAGCAGGATAGGAGATGATGTGATGATGTATCTGTTGGAACACTGTGCCATCTTTATGCTGGTTCCCCCTAGTAATTGTTACCAAGTTTGTGGGCAACCAGTGTATGAACTTATTTCACATAATGTAGATGCCTCCCCGGTATTTGTTAGGCAAAGGTTTTCGAAGCATAAACGTAGTAGCTTGCTTGACTATGTGCAAAAAAGGCTTGTGTTTCACAAACAGTATCTTTCCAAGTCACAGTGGGGGAAATGCAGACAAAGACTTGAAGCTAATGTCTCCAGCATGAGAAATAAAAGAAATAACAAGATACAGAGCTTAGTGTCCAGTTACCAGTATTCTGCAAAAGCTGTTTCTAAAGCAGGCAGAGAGATCAGGATGGTTACTGCATGTCTGGGAAAGCAAAGTAGCTCCAGTTTGTATTTGTCAGCTACAGCACTCTCTTTAAAAAGAAAGCTCGATAGGGAAAGTCTTGAAATTCCAGCTAAGAGAGCAAAAGTAGAGGAGAAAGTAAGAGAGGAAAGGACTCCTAGTATCACTCCTGATGTAAACCAGAGTGGTTCTGAGAGAGATGGAACTGGGTATGTGGCGTCGTGTTCTGTAAGTCTCATTAAAAAAGCACACATTTCTCAAAGAAGTAACAGTGATATGTCTGGTCCTTCTTTGGTTCACACACCCTGCGATGGGAAGAAATCTGTGGCAGGTGAAAGCTCTTTTCCGCAGGGAGTTCAGAGTAACAAACCTTTCAAGCCCAGCATGGAAATGCAAGCAGAGCCCCACAGGAAAGGAGCAGAGATGCCTATGTATGAATCTCAGTTGGATCCCGTGCCCATCAAACCTATGGAGGGAATTGCTTCCAAATGCAGAAGGCAAGAAAGCCCCCTAGCTCAGTTGCCAAAGAAGTTGCCAAACAGGCTCTTGCGTGCTGCGGTGTACATTGACAGGAAGCTGCTTCTCTATTCTCGCAGGAGTTTCCAAGAATGTTTTCCTAAATCTTTTTTACTGCATCGCTTGCAGGGCTGTCAGGCAGGCGGAAGGCGGCTGATAGAAACGATATTCTTGAGCCAAAATCTGTCGGAGCAAAAGCGCAACCAAAGTCTGCCACACCACAGCTGGAGGAAGAAGAGGTTGCCCAAGCGCTACTGGCAGATGAGACACGCGTTTCAGAAACTGCTCAAGAACCATGGGAAGTGCCCTTACTTAGTTCTCTTGAAAAAAAACTGCCCTGTCTGGATATCTGAAACCAGCGCGAGGAACACTGAGCTGCCTCATCAGGCAGCCTTGCCTAGGGAAGCAGAGGTTCAGAAGCAAGCAGAACAGTTTGGGAAGGAGCCTGCTGAGCACGTGACGAGCAGCGGTCGTGAATCGGTTCCCCCTGACGTGCCAGCCGACTTAGGCGGTCCTCTGGCAAAAGCTGTGCTTGGGGAGTCGCGGAGCGAGGAGCAGACCCCGGGCGAGGTGTGCAATTCAGCCCTCCTCCGGGAGCTCCTCAAGCAGCACAGCAGCCATTGGCAGGTGTACAACTTTGTGAGGGAGTGCCTGGAGCGGGTCGTCCCCGCCGAGCTCTGGGGTTCCAACCATAACAAGTGCCGGTTCTTCAAAAACGTCAAAGCCTTCATTTCCATGGGCAAGTTTGCCAAGCTTTCCTTGCAGGAGCTGATGTGGAAGATGAGAGTGAATGACTGCGTGTGGCTTCGTCTAGTCAAAGGTATTTCCATCCATTAAAGAACTAAGTGCTGGGGGTGTCCGAGGACTGGTGTTCTCATTTCAGGTGGGAAGGGGAGGGTTTTTTTTTTCCCTGTTCAGAGTTGTTGGGTAATAACCACAGCCAAGAGGGCAAACCTTGTAGTAGCATTTTCAATTCATAGAAGAACACTTAAGCCTGTCTTCTTTCCAGAACTTAATTTTTCATTGTTTTCATTCATGCTTTTTGTGTTTAATAGGGTGACACTTTCACAAACATGAATTTAGAACCTGAACCTTTTAACAAAGCTCTTTCCTTTGCACCTCTACCCTCCAAACTGCAGTAACTGAAAGTGCATTGAAATGTGACCTAAGCGTGTAAGGAACAAATGCAGTCTGCATGCTGCTGACTGCAAGCCTTTGGAAAGACCTAAAGGCAAATCAAGACATTTGTGTTCCTCTGCTATAGGAGTGAACTTTCATCCCACAGCCTGGTTCCCTCCCCTCCATTAATCCTATGAGAAAGATGTGAGTATGGGACCCATGCAATAAGAGGGTTGCCCACCATCCATCACCTTTCTAGAGCCCTTCTCTAGGAACAAGAGACCCTTACTGAGCACTGCTTCAGGCCCACTAGTTGATGGTGCAGAGGTCATCAGACCAAGTGGTCCTTGCCTGAAAACTGTCATGAGATAGGTAATTCTTGCTTCTCTGAAGAAGTCTTTCTTCAGACACTATCCTAGGACTTAAATCTAGGTTGAAGCTGTAGTTCTGTGGTTGACTGCTGCAGAATCTAATACATACCGTCTTTTTTTTCTGTATTTCTATTCTCCACCTATTCAGTGTGGATTGCACATCCTTAACTGGTATGTTGGCAGTATTTTTTCCTGCCTGGTAATGTACTTGGATCCCACAGCAATGTGAGCTGAACCTGTATTCCTTTTTACAAGGTGCAATAACGTTCTGAAATTAATATAGCTTCTTTGTAAAGTGCGAGGAAAATAAAAATTCTGATGTTTGAGAACTGATGTAAAAAAGAGAGGAGGTTACAATTCCATAAGAAGCTTTTAATTCTAGCAAATATATTGTTCTTTATTCAGAAACTATGACCCAGATCCATGCTTTTCAAAACACTGAGGAGTTAAAGACTCTAAAATGTTTTTATTGTAAAATAAACGTTTGGTTCGTAGCCATTTGGAGCATCTTAACATTAACAGCTGCTTGTTCTCTGGCCTTATTCCAGGAAAAGCAACACACAGGCTTGATTCTGATTTCCACGCAACTCCCCCCTTGTGCTTGAAGCTTAAACACACAGATGTAATTGCTTTGCTGCACTGTAGGTGTTTTGATTTTCTCCCAAAGTAGTGGTGATTTCTTGTCGGTTCCCTCAATTGTAGTGGTCATTTACAGCTGGAGAACAAAGTGCCCAGTTCCAAGACAGCTCCTTACCACACAAATTAAACCAGGATGTTGTTACAATTGCATAGAGCAGCTCTTCAGTTAGAGAGGTTTTTTACCAACTGTTGGGATTTTTTTTCCTTGCTGTTACCTGGCTTCTGTTGAAGTGAACATGGTTTCTCTCTTTGTAGTAGTCTTTTCTTGGGTGCTGTAAATCCATGAAAATGCCTCTGCCCTGAAGCACACAAACCCAAACCAGGGTAGAGAATTGAAAACTTACTTCCATTTTCTAAGTTTCAGTTTTAAGCCTCAGCTCTGTTCTGTCAAAATGACTCTGGTTTAACACTTGTGCCATAACTGTGATTTGTGCTATGCATCTCAACGAGTGTTTCTGTATAGTGTCTTTAAATTATCCTGCTCTTTTTAAAAATTTAATTATGAAAAGTATTACTGGAAGTTGGCAACAATTTGGTATTGTAGCACAGGGTTTTATTCCCTTCTTACCATATTTAGACATCACTACAGACCTATGTGGCCTTAAATTTGACAGTACCTAAGAATGTTGTGGGTTCGTGATTTTTGTGCCATCTGAATAAGTGCTGATGGACTTAGTGATTTTTTATTTATTTTTTTCCTTTCTTTTGACTGCAGCAATAAGTTCTATATAGGATGTCTGAAATAAAGCCTAACCCTGAAGTGATTCTCATGTGATTGGGAAATCTGAGTATCATTCTCATTCCTAAGTCAGCCCAGTTTAATTCCATTATTTTTACAGTATTTTAATTATTTTTATATATATAAATAAATATTTAATGTTTTTCTTGATATTTTCCTTTTTTTAAGTTTTATATTTTAGTGGGCTTATTTGCATTTTACCTTTTCCTTCACAATTAGCTTACTGTTGTGCATGAAATATCTTGCACAGTCAGCAGTGGAGGAAGAAAGTAAGTCTTTGGGCTACTAACAGCATGTACTCACATCCTCCGTGTCAGTTGGTCACCAGAGATAGTTTCTCTGTACCTTAAGGCTGGGTTAGTCACATTATTTAATGACAGTGAAGATTTGGAGCAGCATCTGTGCAATTGTTGGTATTTGGGGTTGTGTTTTTTCTTTCTGTTAACCTCAAGCTAAGCAAAGAGTGTGATGTGTGGGGTTTTTGTTTGCATGTTCTGTTTCCTTACTAATACAAACAGTTGATATTTACTATTTTGCTAATACAAACAGTTGATGTTTACTATTTTACGAATACAAACAGTTGATATTTACCATAACTACCTTTGAATTGTTTATTGAAGGTGATCATTTTGTTCCTGCCTATGAACATTGTTTCCGTGAAGAACTTTTGGCTAAATTCCTCTACTGGCTGATGGATACCTATGTTGTTGAGTTGCTCAGATCATTTTTCTATATCACCGAGACCATGTTCCAGAAAAACATGCTTTTCTACTACAGAAAGTTTATTTGGGGCAAGTTACAGAACATTGGAATTAGGTAACATTGGAACACTTTTCAAAATTAATAGAATATGTGGAAATAACTGTGTTTTGTAGTGTAAAGTTATAATTCTTTTATTTATTGCCCATTTATCTGCCTTTTGTTTGCTTAATTTCCCCAAAGACTATTTAACCTGTGATTGTAGGATGCACAGCTTGTAAATGCAGATATATTTTGTGTGAGAAAATGGATTAAAATTTAGAATTCTTTGCTAGGAGAAGAGAAACCTTTACAATAATAAAATATGAGAAAGATCTTGTTTTGATAAGTCAGTTTTTTTACACCTGTTAATAATGAGTAAAGCTTAGTGAGAGAATCCAAAGTAACCTTGGGTAAGTAAACTTTAAAAATACTCAATTTACTTCAACTGCTTTAATTAAAAAGAAAACTCAAGGAAAAAAAACCAAAACAACCCACAAACATCTGCTGAAATGCTGTAATACTCTATTGATAAATTCAGGCAGTATCCTTGTGGGTTTGGTTGAGTTTTTGTTTTAAAGGTTGAGGGATTTAAAAGCTGCAGCTTCTTTTTTTTTTTTTTTTAGCACAGCTGTGGAATTCCATTCTGCTTTTTTGGTCTTAGAAATGCATGCATGTGTTTAACCCAGAGGGCATTATTTAAGCAATTAAGTGAGAAAACAGGAAAGATCTGAAGGCAGTTTTAATGAGCAGTATTGTGTATGCTTTTTCATAGTTCACATCTTTGGGATTTCCATTATAAATTGTTGGTGTCTGAGAGAGCTTTGGAACTGCACAAAATGAGCATACTTGATGGCTTTTGTTCTAATCTCTGTTTTATATGGTGAACATTTTGCTTTCACAGTGGTCTACAATGTCATGTGTGTGGTTTCTTCCTCCTTTGCCCTGCCACTCCCTGATTTAACCATTGGTATTTCCAGTGCAGCTCTTCTGCGTGTTTTTGCTTTTAATGGGCCCTCAATCTTGGTTGCAGTTGTGGCACAGAGGAATATGCAGTTTAAGTATCAGTAGTAGAATATAATTTTCAGTCCCACATACCTGTCTTGTCTTCAAACTGACAGCCTTAGTGCTGCAATTAGTGTTTTATGGAGTTTTAATGTACTTCAAAGGCATAAAGTATCATCAAGTACTAACTTCTACATATTAGCTATAATGCTGGTTTTAGTGGGGTTTGGAATTAAAAGGAAAGAACTAGTTTGGGGTTTAGCCCTGTTGTGTCTCTGTTTTTCCTGGAAAACCCCAACGTGTAAGGATAAGGTGGTCTGTACTCAAAGCCCCTCATCTGGGGTGATGCTGTTTCTTATTTCCTCCCCACCGTGCAGGAAGCCCCTTTCACCTTTGGTTTGGGAAGTCCCTGAACTGCAGATGACTGGAAACTGGAGAAGCATCCCAAGGAAGTACTGCAGTGTGCTTGCCAAGGGTGTGCTGTAAGGATGGGGAGTTTGCTGTTGGCTGCAGGACACGTAGCTAGATGGACTTTAGTCTGATCCAAGCAGCTGCACTTGAGCTTCACCCACAAGGCTGTGGCTTTCAGCGCTGATTTTTCAAGTGTGTAATGTAATATAAGGTCTACTAATCCAGTTTATTACATTCATAGAGGTGGTAAGCAGCCTACTTTACATGGGAGGAGATAAACAGGGGTTTAGAGATATTGGGAAACAGCTCTTTAGGGCAGCCCTGGCCAATTTGAAGCTCTTCAGGCATTATCCTCTTAACCAGCCAGCATCTTCAGGCACTGCTGGTGAATCGGTGCCAAAGGCTGTTGAGCTGCTTCCATCTTCCCTGGAGGAAATATATCTGCTGGCCTCAATTGTTGCCCTCAAGGCTGTTCTGTGGTTGCACTAATTCCTCCTCCTCCTCCTCCTCCTCTTCCTCCTCCAGCTCATGGCGATTGCCCTGAGCTGTCTCCCAGAAAGCTGTTCCCAGCCAAGCATAGCCAGTGATGTCTTTCCAGTTCCTGGAATGGAGGGAACAGGCTGGAGTGAGTGTTACTTAGGAGCTTGCCTTTGCACTGCGTTGTCATTAGGGAGTAAATCCCCATCCTAATGGACTGTCCCTATGAGTAGATCTTTTCTGTGTAGCAGCCCACTCAGGGGTCCAGACCCATGGTTCTGAGAGGGGACCTTGATCTGTATGCTTGTTTTGCCGTGTGGATGGAGGTGAGTGTGTGCAGGTCACTGCACACAGACAAATTTCTGTTAATTTTTGAAGCTTAAACGAAACTTTGTGCTCCAAATTAAAACCAGTACTTACTAAGAAAAATTCAGTATTTTGTGATACAGTTTCTTAAAGTTGTGTGGCCCACAGAGTGCACTTGTGTTCTAAAAATAATGTAGCCAACTTCGTGGTGGCAGCACCCGTTTTCTGAAGGATTTTGTCCTCCCCATCCTTGCCTGCTGAGGTTTGAAAATGCTGCAGAAGTTCAGAATCTCCCTCCTCAAACTATGGTGAGATGTCACAAGATACCTGGACCCATCCACTCAACGTCTTCAAAGTTCCAGGGCTTGATAGCATTGTGACTGTGCAAGTGGAGCACTAGATGGCTGCATGCTCAAAATCACTAGCACTGCTTAAAAAGGCCATGAAATAATCAGTGAGTGTTGCTGTAGACAAAATGCCATCCAATTCTACATCTGGCCAGAGGTAGTAAGGAGGAGAATCTGCCAATAATTGGCCTTTGTCTTCACTTTCAAAGGAAGTAATTACTTTTTTTAGTAGTGGTTGAAGTGTTTGGGTTTTTTTTTTCTTCCAGTCTTAAATGTGAACTATAAAGGCATGCAGATTTGATCATTGAGTTATCTCTGTTGAGATGGAGTTTTTAGTTTTGCCTTGGTGATCTACTTAATGCTGTAGTACAGGATGAAGTTTTATGGGTTCAGGGAAGAATTTAAGTCATAATAAATAAAAGTGATGTCCAGCTGTGGAAAAGGGATTTCCTCTCCTTTTTGATGTACTTTGGGCAGCATCTGTACCGGGAATTTAATTCCAAACTTTGACTCAATCCTCAACACACTCAGTAATAGCTCAGCTTGGTGCTAGATGCCTCTGGATCTTCCAGGTATTATGCACTGTTATCCCTCAGACCCTGACAGCTCAAGCAGCTGGATGGTTACCTTGTGAGTGAGTTGTGTTGGCATGCAGAGAAGTATTTGTGAGCCTCTTACCTGTGTGCTTGGCTTCTCGGGTGTCTTCTGAAACATTCTTACCAGGTTTCCACCATCCATCCCCTGCCTTTTGTGATCGTGTGGCCTCCTTTTGCTAAAGCAGCCTGTTGGTTTGTGTGGGCTGTTGAAAAAGCTGCGTGCGAGTTTAATTTAGATTTAGTGTCCCCTCTTTTGTAGGGATTTGAATTGTCTCACTTGGCTTCCCAGGGGAGTATCCTCACCACTAGGCTGTAGGGCTTCTTGGCATGGCACATCTTGTCCCGAGCAATACAAGCAGTGCAAGAGATTAAGTCTTTGACGTTGCAGGTGGGGCACTTTAACAGTGCATCTTAAAGCAAGGGCTTGTGCTCCACCTTTTTTACCTGCCTCAATGCATTGGAAAGTATTGGTTTGGACTAAGCTACACTGAACTGTAAACCCTGAGGGGGAAACACATTTCCCAGTAAGATGAGCTCGTGGAGCTCACAACCTGAGACCCTTCTGTTCTTTAGTGCTTTCTGCTGTTCACTGTAGCTGACACCTGCTCAGCACATCAGTTCTTTTGAATGGTGTCATTGGAAACCCAAATGCTCTCAAGTTGTGTATGTACCCGAGTATCTCAGTCCGTTGCAACTTTTAATAAGTAGTAGGTCCCCTAAGTCCTGGGAGTAGAACAGCCCATTACAGGGTGTAAGTCCTTCCTTGGATCTTCCTTACAGTTTTCAGAAGGTTCTATTCAACTTTGTTGATGTCTTTCAAGCTTCTGAAACCATGAGAAATAGCCAGCTTCCCATTGTCTTCCATAAAGAATACTTTGCAATGTACAAATGCCCTCGGTTAATCTGTGCTTCATTTTTTGCTTGTCTCGATAAAGATTGTTTTTTTAAAATCTATTAATTTCCACTAAGCAGAAATCTGTTGTTATTGCATTAAACTGTCATTAAGATACTGTGAAATTGTTCTGAAACTCAGATCTCCATACAATTTTCTGCAGAGGTTCATATTTGTCATTACCTTCTTAGAAAAATACTTGGCTTCATTTATCATAAAGAGATAAAATGTTTTAACTTAACTGCCTTTCCTATTGCTTACACTAAATGTGCATTTGTATTTTAGGAACCATTTTGCCAAAGTCCATCTACGTGCTTTATCTTCGGAGGAGATTGAAGCTGTCCGTCAAAAAAATTACGTTCCTATGGCATCAAAGCTCCGCTTCATTCCCAAAGCAAATGGGTTGAGACCCATAGTAAAAGTCAGCGGTGTTGTCGAAGCACGAGCACTCAGCAAGGAAAGCAGAGAAAAGAAGGTTTTTACTTTCCTTATTGTTTTATGTGTGTTTGCTGTCGGCAGCTAATAAAGTGAGTGAGGTTTGTATGTTAAATAAAACTAGTTTTAACATGGCGAAGTCGTTCTGATCAGAATGACCGAATGGGTCATAAGCTGTTGCAGCTTAGCTTCTCCCTTCCCTGTGCTTAATGACTGTTAGCCTCCAATTCCAGAATCACATGCTTCTGTTTGCAAGCCTGTCTTAAGGAAATGAGTCTACCACGATGGCATGGCCTGTGAGGTAGTCACATTTTCTTTTTCTTTCCACCCTTTACCCTCAGGCTTGCTAACTGTGTCTGGTTGTAGTAGGCATTGGCCATCTATGAGCGTAGAGGGATAGAAATTCAAAGGAGTTCTGAACTAACATGTCTTTGGCACGCCAGAGGGTGAGGGATGGATGAGTCCAGCCTCTTGGGGTTCACCTGAATACCGACTGTGCGTGTCAGTCGGCGAGGTGGCGATGGTGCTGGGTCACCGCACAGCAGTCAGTCGGGTGTGTTACAGGAGAAGGTCTAAGGAGGGTGAGGAAGCTGGATCAGGCATAGTAGGGACATAGGAAGGAAGCTGGGAGTCACTGCAGTGTGGGAACAGAGACAGAACATGCAGTGCACAGAATAATCTATTTAACAGGCCAGTTAACCACGAGACATTGTGGGAACCCGGTGTCACTATCTTGCGTGACTGCGTTAATTGGTTTTCCTTAAGGCTGAGTCCCACTTAGTACACAAGATTAAATGTTCCCCAGATGAGTGAGAGGTCAATGGCTTCTTAGTACAGGCTGTTCAGTATGTGATCCCAGACCAGATTTACAGGACATTGACTAGAAGCTGTTGTGGAGTGTTACTTCTTCAGACTCTGTCTGTGACGATCAGTCAGATTTGAGAGTATGCACACAGTTTATTTGGAAATAGCTGCAGTGCTTTCAAGGTGCTATTGCTCCTGTGACAGGTCTGGTATAAAGGATGACACTCTAAAGTTCTAGACTGATGCATGAGTATGCTACATCTGTGGTTTATTATATGTGTTTATTTAATGCTACATCATTAGTAGTATGGCTTGTCCTTTCAACATTCTTTTTGTTGCCAATACTATCAATACTTTTTCTCCTCAGGGTGTTTACAGAGTTCATCAATCTGCACAACATCGCTCCTGCTCTGGTGTATTTTACTGTTCTCATAGTTGAGAGTTAAATCTTTGATAACTTGCATAATGTGCCTCCAGAGGCTGAACTGATGGTGCAGCTGGAGTTAGCCTCACATCTCAGAGCATGTGTTTTTTGCTCTTCTTGTGATGGCAGTAATCTCCAGCAGAGAGAATGAATGATATTTAAGACATTACCTTCTAATTAGTGGTGGGTTTATTTGCTGGAGTCCATCTATTTGCCATCTAGGATTTAAATGTACAAAAAAACCCCTTTGAGTCTGTTTTGTCACATCTAAGTAGTCCCTGCTGCTATATTCAGGCTTTCTGAAAACTGCAGTTTATGGCAATGTAGCAAATATACAAATTAAATCTCCTATTTCCTCTAAATGTGAAATCTTTGTATGGCACAGAATTTATTGTTTCAGCATACTTAGAGGTGATTCTCTTTGGTCTCTTTAGATGCATCACTACAACACTCGACTGAAAAACCTGTTTAGTGTGTTGAATTATGAACGGACTATAAACACCAGTTCTATTGGCTCTTCAGTCTTTGGGAAGGATGACATCTACAAGACATGGAAGAAGTTTGTCACAAAGGTTCTTGAATCAGGTGGTGAAATTCCTCATTTCTACTTTGTGAAGGTATGTCCTTTTAATTACATAGTCTTTTCACAGTTAGCTTATGCAGATACATTTGTAGCTGTGATCTGAATGCGTGTTTATTTCTTTTTCAAAATAAACTTTTGTGGATACCTAACACAGACTCTGGTTGGTTTTTCTTGGGGGTTGGGGGGGGCTGGTTGGTTTTTTGAGAGCGAGGTGTCCCTGCAGTATCACTCCCTTGGATATTTTTCTGACCATCTTTCTGTCGTGTAGCAGCTCTTGCTTCTGCACCTGCACTGGGTTTTTGCAGTTACATTTACTTGGGTATGAGAATGGGACAAATGTGTAAACTGAGATGTGCTTTGCAGGCCATTTCCCCAAAGGAAAAGCAGGAAACTAGACCAGCAACCTGATCTAGTTAGAGATGGCCCTGCTTGCTGTAGGGGGGCCTGGACTAGATGGCCTTTAAAGGTCCCTTCCAACCCAAAACATTTTGTGATTCTGTGAAAAACTTGCAATGTGCATTTGGATAAATTCAGCATGTTTTTAATAATGGGTCTCTTCTATCTCAGTATGATGAGGTTTTGTTGAAAATACTTGAACTCCAGTGTTGGTCCAACAAATTTCTTTTCCCACTTGAAAAAATGAGTGCTGTTCTATCCCACTGTTTGAAGTAGTTTCTTCTTAAAACTTTCATTTTCCTGTTGTGTCTAGCAGGCAATCTTTTCTCTTTGAGCTCAGTTCATAGCTTTGAATTGGGGTGACTTACACAGATGTATGTAAATTACACAGATTTGTAGCTGTTATAGTGAGTTGGTTGTCCTCCTGTCCTGAAATTACTTTCAGTGTTTTCCTTCTTGTCTTTCAAGCCAAAAGAATCATGTCATTGTCATAGTTCTCCTAAGACTGTTGCTTCTTCAGAGGGTTTTAAATTTTGATATGACAAGTAAAAGCAGTTGTAAGATTGCAATCTTAGGAAATTTAGGAAAGAGAAAGCATCTGGGTTTGCTGCTTTCCAGAAGCCTGAGATGTCACCTTCATGATCATACGGAGAGGAAGGTTTCTTAAAATCTTTAAACCTATAAAGTATCAGCAATAAACTTGAGTTAAGTGATTGAAGGTTCAGTGTTAGAGTTAAGGTTGTATACGGTGTCATTGGCTGTTGCTAACGAGAGTTGTGCTAAAGCTGATGATTTGATTATCTCTTGTCAGGGAAAACTCATTGATAAGTGAGGAAAAGTTATGTGGATAAGCAATAATTTTATTTTTTTTTTTGTCACAAATTTGGGCTGAATGATGCAATAATTTCATTCCTCTGTGATTTATCCTTCAGCCTTGTTTGTATACTACAACAATACACTTTTCATACTACCCCGGTGTTTACAGTGATACTGATGAATACATAATTGAAGATATTTCTTCTGTTCCAGGCTGATGTGTCCAGGGCTTATGATACCATTCCTCACAATAAACTTGTGGAAGTGATTTCACAGATCTTAAACCCTGAGAAAAGAATTGTGTACTGCATACGACGCTATGCTTTGATTATGATCACCACAAGTGGAAAAGCCAGGAGGTTCTATAGGAGACATGTATGACTTGCTGATTTCTTCTCTTTGCTGCTGTAGATATATTTCAGCCCAAGGAGTATTTTTGTTGTTTTGGTTTTTAAGTCCCAATTTGAATTAGTCAATTGCTTCATAAGCCCTTTTTTAGTAGTGTTGGCTGTTTTCCAGAGGTAGCAAAGCTTCTTTTCACTCTGTATGTTTACATTTTTTACTCAGTGTTAATAGCAATAAAGATAAAAGTGTTGTGGAAATACAGCTACGAGGGAGATACTTCATTTTAACAATAGCAGAACTGTTAACTTAAAATAATACAATAACGCTGGCCCTTTGACCTTCATTGAATAGAAGAGTCTAATACTGAATTTTCTATTGCTTTTGTCATTTATTTCTTTACACTCAATGTACAGGTTTCTACTTTCAAGGATTTTATGCCAGACATGAAGCAGTTTGTGTCCCAGCTTCAGAAGAATGCCTCATTGCAAAATGCAATAATTGTTGAACAGGTAAATATTGTGAGGCTTCTTTTCGACTGAAAAAGAAAGCTACAGAATACTTGGAGGAAAATTGGGATTTTTAATTGAATGTACATATTATGTGGTGATGCTGCCTCTCTTCTTGTTACCTAGCACCTTCCGTAGATCTTTGTCATCTCTGCTTTGATGTTTATAACAGGCTCTCAGTATTTAGTGGAAGGAGCACACCAGGCAAGAAATCTGACAAAATGGCCTTCTGATTTGTCCCACATTTCCTTACTGTTGTCTCAAACTTTCATTTTAACCAGGGTTTTCATTTTCTTTTCCTGATTCCATTGTTTCTTGGAGTATTTCTCAAGTGAGAAATTAACTGCCTAGAAAAGAAGCACTTGAACACTTGCTGTCTCCAAAACATACAGAACTAAAAATAAGCAGCTGTATTCTAAGCTAAGTGGCTAAGGAAATAGATGTGACATCTTGAATATCAAGTTGCACAGAATAGCAAAATGACATTTTTGATTTTTTCAAAAAGCTTTTTGTAATGATCACCTGCCAAGGTTAATAAGAATGAACTCTTCTTTAGAGGAGGTAAAATTCAACGCAAAACAAGATGAACTCTTGTATTTCTTGTTGAAAGAGATTTCTCACTTCTAGCGAGTTAAAGTGCTTTTAGAAATGATAACATGTGTTAAATTTACTCCAACTAATGCTTTGTTACAAGAAACAAACATCCTTCTGTTATTTTGGTTCTTATGCTGCCAAGAACTGTGCTAATTTCAAACGTTTGTTCTCAAGATGTCCTTCTGTGCAAGGAGCATGACACAGAAAGGCATAGAAGTAGGTGATCTGCTCAGTCAGTTCATAATCGGTTTTATTGCTTGGTATCATAGTGTCTCATGGTAACACTCTACAGGATTCCTGAGTGACCAGGGAGGTGTTTTCTCAGACTACTTCCTCTTTATTTTTTTTTCTTTATTTTTTTTTTTCTAACCTTGCCCGTGGAAAACTTTGACATAGTGTAATTTATGCTTCTAACATAGAAGTAAAATGATCTATGGACATCGAAGTAGAATATACACTGTGGGTGGTGCACAATTCCAGGATCCTACAAAATGCAGAGCACCTAATGAGAACAAGGATGAAAATTAAAACTAGCAGGATCTCTGATGATGTGTATGTAGGTTTTGGGTTGTTCTTTTTTCCAGTGGACATCTGATTTAGGTAACTATGCTAGATATTACATGAACAGCAGCATTCTATTTCCAAGTATTTTACATCTGAAAACAATTTGTGTGTTTGTTACTAGTTTAAAAAAAAAACCAACTAAGTATTCAGGGAAAAGTACATCAGACTGGGTGTCTGTAGCACAGGCACATCATGTCTTCTTTTCAATACAGATAAGTGATCTTGTATAGCTTTGCCAGAAGCTGGATGCATTTGCTCAATGTCTATTCTATGCAAAGAGGAAGTAATTTTGCTTTAGTTCTCATGAATTCATTGTTAAAGGCATTTAAACTGCTCTAAAAGATTTTTTTATTACACAGTTTTTAACACAAAAAGCTTCATAAATACTGGGGGGAAAATTACTCCTGGAGTTGTTGGTAATATTTGACAACAAATGTGTTTTGCAGCAGAACTGGCAAGTGAGTGTATCTATACTGGGGGAATCGTAAAGAAAATGCAGTTAAAAGATTTGTCCTGCAGGATAGAAAGTGGCCCAAAGAACGAGACCTCATATATTGTAATAATCCAATGTACCTGGACTTAAAGTGAGTTTAGCTGTTATATTTCACCTTTTTTCCCATATAACACCAATCAAAACTGCTTTTCTCCTAAAATGAAACAAAAAAAATCACTGCCCCAATTCAGCTGTTGGATGTGAGCAGCTTTTTAGTGTATGTATTCAGATCTTGGGTTTAGGTTTGGTTTTTTTTCCGTAGGATTTTGAACTACTACAGTCTAACTTTTCATAAAGTTTTTTGGTGTGCCTTAAGTTTACAGTATATTCTGAACTGCAAATCTTGGTTTGTTTTGTCCCATTTCTAGAGCTTAACTTTTAATGAGACAAGTTCCAGCCTGTTTACCTTTTTTCTTCAAATGATACATAACAACATCCTGGAGATTGGGAGCAGGTAAAAAGAAGTTAATTTTCCTTTTTATAATGTGTTTGGACTTTTGGTTCATTGTCTTCTTCTGTTAAGCAGGATACTTTGAATTGTCTGAGGGGGTTTTTGATAGCTGTCTTAAAGATTTGTATTTCATGTGAATTTGAAATCTGTTTATCGGTTTGAGCTCCATAAAAGCATCAAGAGTTTGTGATCAAATTTATATTGAATACAATTTTTCTTTCCCACCTGGATGATGTTAACTATACACAGAATGCATTATTCTATAAAAATGCAGCCTTTATTTAAAACCACAGATGTAATTCAAAAGAAAAATACTTGAAAGTGTTGGGATCCAAGTTACGACAAAAATAAAAGGCAATTACAATCAGAATTAAAATTATTGGCAACTCTGGATTTAGGAATCAGATGTTACAGAGGGCAGTAATGCAGGTTTCTTCTTGTGTTGCTAGAGGTACTGAGCTGGTATTTGTTTTGCCTCTAGGTGGCAAATGTGTATCACCTTTAGAAAACAAGTACTTCCCTGACCTGGATTTGTAGATGTAGAGCGAGGTATGTTAGAATGAATAGCTTCTTGCTCTTGGAAAAAAAATACCTTTATTTTAGAACATTTAATCTCATAAGATTGAGGGAAAGGCAGAAAAGCTTTCAAGGAGGCAAATAGAAGAGCATTTATAGTTTTTTTTCTAGCATTGATGCTATTACTGCCTTTGGGAGCATCGTGAGAATGCTGATGTGTCGTGGCATTAATAAGGACTAACCAACATCAGTTTGGTTCATGAAAGTGTAATGGTTTCAAAGAAGACACACCCTGACAAAGCCAGCGTCACAATTCCAGTCACAGCTTGGCTGAAAAAAGTTTTGTCTTGGAATGAATTTGCCCTTTTTAAGCAACTCATTGTCACCTGTTCAAAAAAAAACCCCAACAACCACAAACTGTAAATAAGTTTAGTAAATGAATACACTGTCTACCTGATGGTTCTTTTAAAGCAGTCACAGTCAACATTCACTTGATGTTTGAGAACAATGCTGATTGTTGACCTAGAAGGAATCTTTTAATACCATTTGATACCTTTATCAAAAGTCTGGAAAAATGTAAAATTACTGCTAGAAAAATTTGCTGATGACTGAAAAGCTAGCTCTGATCCCTGCTAGAATGCAGTACGTAGCTCTGGTCTCCAGTGGGATCATTTCATTCTCTTCAGTTTCACTAAGCCATTCACGTAGTAATGGTAAAATGGACATTATATCATCTCACTACTTCAGAGGAGTGCTGTGAAAATAATTGGCTTGGGTTTTGTGAGGCATGCTCATTCTGTTACTGCCAGCACAGGAAAATCCTCAAGTAAGGGGGAACTCTGTCTTCAGGAGCTTATCTAGATGTGATACGTTACTATTACGATGTCTGGTCTTACTGGCTGTGTACAAGTAACAAGATAGGGGCAGTACATATGAACCTGTCCCTAACTATACCTGTATGAATTCTTTGAAGCCATAGGAAACAATAAATTAAGATTTGCTCTTTTGCAAACTGACAGCT
The DNA here is from genome assembly GCA_025331215.1 of Actenoides lindsayi. Lineage (NCBI taxonomy): Eukaryota > Metazoa > Chordata > Aves > Coraciiformes > Alcedinidae > Actenoides > Actenoides lindsayi. The sequence goes on from WTSP01002751.1 coordinate 49,652, forward strand.
GACAACTTCAGTGAACTTTTCAAGCAGGGGGATGAGGAGATTGAGTATAATTACAGATAAGGGTTAGCACTTCACAGGATGTACTGTTTTTTTCCTGATTAGAAGTGAGAGCTGCTTGCCTGAGCAGTTAAATGAGGAAATAAATGTGATTTACAGTATAGCTGGGATGTATAAAACCAGATCACATGCTGTATTAGGCTAAGCAGTCAGAAATTTCCTTAAAAGTAAGGCGATATTTATTTGTGGTGGAAAAAAACCCCTAACAAAATCAAAACAAACCAAAAACCAAACCCCTCAAAAACCACCAAGAAAATATTTTCCTTGGCCAGGTCATGCTGTGCAAGTATAAACAAAGAGTACACCTCTATAATAATTAAAAATAAATAAATTGTACTTTGAAAGATTTGTCCAGTGCACTTTGTTTCTTGTACGAGTACACTTATTTTAAAGCAATGTAAGATGTCTCATGAAGAATTGCAGTGCTTAAACGAAGGATGGCTTTGCAGCTGAAGAAGAAGGGAGGCATCGTGGTTTGAGCACATAGCATATTGCTTTTTGGATCTTCTATGTTATACTTAAAAAAATAAGTAAATGTTTAATGGCTATTGCAATATTCTTGTTGCATATTTTGCTTTTATTCTTTACTAGGTACTACTTACAGTGCTGTGGAATTCCACAGGGCTCCATTTTGTCAACCTTACTTTGCAGCTTATGCTATGGAGACATGGAAAACAAATTGCTCAGTGGAGTGGAGCAGGATGGGTAGGGATGCTTTGTTCTGTGCTCTGTTACAGTAATGCATAGTATGTAGTGTATATGTGTTAGATATTTTCTCTGAAGTTTAATTTTGATTTTCAAGGATTTCCAGCTCTCCATTAGGAGTGTGGTGCACACAAACATCTCTGCAGCTTCGTTGTCACTGTGTTTTTGTTGGGGGGAACTTCCCTGTTTGTCAAAAGGTTGGGAAGAAAAATGCTGAAAAGAAACTTTCCCAGATCTGTTCTTGTTCCTACAAAGAGCACAGTACTTAGGGATGCTGTAAAAAGTCTGACAAGCTCTTCTTGCACATCTAAGAAGTTTATGGTTCTCCCACACTCGTTCTGACATCTGTGGTCTTTTGTCCAGACAAGATGAGATACTCATTACAGGCTTTCTGATACTTCAGGCTTCTTCCTGAGGGCTTTCCATTCCACAATCTGTACCTCTTAACATTTTATCAAGATCACAGTTTTATTGCAGATTTTTTACAAGGCATATAGATTCTTGTTTGAAGCCTTGTGTGGCTCATGGTACATCTTCTAAGTCTTTGTGCCCTGCTCATGCTTGCTTCTTAGGAGCTTGACAGAAAACTAGCCTGATAATAACTCTACTTTTACATTAGCTGTTAAAACTTTGGTGTCTCTCTTATCTCCCTATGAACTGATAGCCAGCTGAATCCCAGGTTAGGGTCTTTTAGGCATGAGGTGAACTCTGAAGCTCACCTGTGTTCACACATCTCCCACCATTGCTGTGAATTCTGTCCCAAGAAAGAAAAATGAAACTAAGTGGAATACTCCAGATACTGCAAGGATCTGGTATTTGCTTGTGTGCCTGGTATTACACCTCCTTTCCTTGCCCTGTGGATTAAGATACTGCAAATTATCCCTTGGAAAAGCATAAACTCTATGTTCCAAGAACCTGCTGTGGAGTAGCTTGTGTGCTGTGAATTCTTGTCATGTTTCATACAGCTAGCCCCTTTGCTTGCCTTTTTTTTTTTTTCCTCATTTATTTTTAGGAAATAAGATAAGAATTTCTTCAAAAGACTCAATTTGGAGATCATGTAGTCCTCTGCCTTCTTGGAAATTAAATGGACACATTGTTGCTCTGAAAAGTATGGCAAAAATTGGAAAGGATAACATCTGAAAAATAAGTCTAACATCAGTTTCCTCTTGGTTACAGAGTATTAATACGTCTCATTGATGACTTTTTACTGGTTACACCACATTTAAAGCAGGCAAGAACTTTTCTAAGGTAGGCTATTTAAGACCTAGTCTTCAAAGTAATAAACATTAACACCTTTTAGGTAAATATTTTTATTATATTTCTTTGTTTGTTTTTATACATATAGGTGTATTTCTTTTATGGGTTAATAATCAATGGATGTTTTGGAATCCTTGCTGGCAACCTGTGCTTGGGAGGAATCCTAATAGCTATATTCTTTAGGGCCAACTAACAAATCTGTTGCAGCTCAGATGGTGGGGGATTCCTGCTGAAATTTAGGGACCTAGCTTCTGACGTTGATGGAACTTCTAGCAGCAATTAATAGTGGAGACTAACCAAAAACAGCTGACAGTTGTCTTTTAAGACCATTTCTCCTCAAATATTTAAGATGTCTTAGCTACATTCTTAAAATGGTTTTACCAGGTAAGTGTGCTGCTGCCTTCTATTCCCAAGGAAAGAATGCAGCTTTTCTCTGAGCAATTATTGCTAAGCATTTTCTGATGGTTGATATTCTGGGGTGAGTATATGAAGATACTGATAGCATGGCAGCATGCAGCTCACACAGAAGTTTTCAAACAGTAATTCTTTAGAGTGCTTCAGAACTACCTTTTTTTTTAAAAATAAAAATAAAAAGTTGGTCCCCAAAAGTTGGGCCCCTGGTTACTGTGGATATGGAGGTACAGTCAGTATCCAAGAAGAGCTCTGTTGATGCCAAAGCCAGTTTTAAGGATCCAAATGAGAGGTCTCAAAGGCTTTGCACGTGCAATGCAATCAGTCACATCATGCTTTTCCATAGTCAGAAAGATGCAGCTGCCTTGTGAACCTGAAAGTCGATGGGGAAATCAGTCAAGTCCAGTTTGAAGTATAAATGGTACTAAATAGTGGATAAATGTACTTTAAAGACTTCGTTTATCCTCACTTCTGGATCAGAACAGAAAAAATTTCTAGGGTTGTGCAGATTTACAGTTCTGGAAATAAGTCAAACTAAGAGGCTGGGGAAGCCTCAAGCAATTAATCTCTAATATCTGTACAGCATAGTGCCACTTGCAGTAGCATTGCAGATATTGTCCTACTTGCCCTTTGAAATTATCTGCATCCTTGTTCTGTATCAACTTCTGCACCGTGTTGATTTTCTGTACACAAGTAGACTCTTCTCTACAAGTTTCCCAGACCTGCTTACAGCTCTATGAACTCTCTGCCACTGATGGACTAGTAACAGTTTTTTCTAATGTAGTATTAGAACTGGGGGCCTCAAGAAATTAATTTTGAGGAGACAGCATTATGACTGTTACTCCCCAACAAGAAGACCTTACCTCTTCCTCTCACTCTTTAAAAGGATGGAAGCCTGCACGTGAATACATCGCCAAGTAAGACAAACTGCTGCTTGTCCGCGAGCTGCTCCTGCTGGTCCAGTGTGTCATCAGCAGGCATTCTGGCTGTGAAAACATCCTTAGGGAAAACTTTTCATCGGATAACGAGGGTCCTGTTATGTGGATTCTCCCTGGTTTTGTTAACTTTCAAACCCGGTCACTTTTCATCTGTGTTTTCCCAGTGACTTTTGTCTGGATGATTTCTGTGAGTGTTGCTTATGCAGGTTGGCTCGAATGTTTAACGGCTGAAGTTATGAATTTGCATTAACCTGTACAAGTTTTTCTCCGTTATCTCATGCTTATTTATTTATTATTAACCTCATTTATTTATTAACCTCTAATACCTTCAGTTTTGTTTGTTTCTAGCTGTATGCCTTAACCTAAAGAGTTGCCCATGTTTCCTCTTGTTCTTCAGCTTCTGTCCTTTCATGAACGATCATGTGTCTTGCAGTGTGGTAGGGTTTTTTTTTTGCTTCTGTGAGGGGCATGAGGCTATAACTGCTTGTATCTGTTTTAGGACTCTGGCAACAGGTATTCCTGAGTATGGCTTTTTAATAAATCCCAATAAGACAGTCGTGAACTTTCCTGTTGATGATATCCCAGGATGTTCCAAATTCAAACAGCTGCCAGACTGCCGTTTGATCCCATGGTGTGGTTTATTATTAGATATACACACCCTTGAGGTTTACTGCGATTACTCCAGGTAAACAGAGTTTTATATTCCAGTGTCATCTTTACAGTATATTGTGCCTAGTGTGAGAAGCACAAGAGTGTCTTGTGAATTGCAAAATAGATTTTACAGTTCTGTAAAATACAGTAGTCTAAGCATTTTATTATGCTGTGCAGCCTGCTATTTTCTTTATTCCATCCTGGTGGAATGTACATACCATTAAGGTGTGAATTGAGGCTGACAGAGCATTGGAGCAGGCTGCCCAGAGAGGTTGTAGAGTCTCCTTCTCTGGAGCGATTCAAAACCTGACTGGATATGTTCCTGTGCAACCTGCTCTAGGTGAACCTGCTTTGGCAGGGGGGTTGGACTAGAGATCTCCAGAGGTCTCTTCCAACACCTACCATATTGTGATTAACACCATCAAATGTGGCACAGGTCACTAGTGACCAGGAGTCATACACCATATGGTGGCTACATAGTTCTGAGAAAATCACCTTAGTTCAGCTTCTTTCATCGTTGTGCTCTGTGTTGGACCTGGTATCATATAACTACATTTATTATTCTGAAATTTAATTCTTTTGTTTGCTTGGTTTTATAACTTCCTGAAAGAAGCAGTAAGTGTTACATGAGCTACGGATTGCAATTACTTTTGTATAGACTAGACAGTAATCCTTCCAACGTCAGAGTTGTTCCTTCTGGTACATTTCAGATGGTAGTACAGGGGACAAGTAACCTGTCTTTAAACTGGCAACCCTGACTATATACATAAAGCAGTCTGAAGTGGCATAGAACTCAGGACAGGACAATGTACACTACTGAAAAGCTCTTTAGACCCTTTCCATGGACTTCTAGAGAAGGCATTAGACATTTGCTAAAGATGAAGGATCCAGTTTAAACTGGATCAGTTTAAACTGAAGGATCATCTTGCTGTGTTATTGACTGTATTTAGTATGAACAGCCCATGCATAAATTTAAGCAGAAAATGAGGAGATTGCCCATCACCAGAATGGTGAAGTTCTTCAGTAGTTTTCCAAAACAGAAAAGCTGGCTCGTTTTAGGAAATGAATTCATATGGCATGATTTTCTGTAACAACAGAGGACTAAAATTACCAGCCAAACAGATTTATTCAGTAGCTGTGTTTAAAAGAAACAGCTCACATTGATGCTCCTGGTCTGGGAGACACTAATCAGAATCCTGAGGGTGTTAGTTACAAGGGCCTCCTTCCTTTTGATAAGCTTGATGTAAGTAACTGGAGCTCCAGGGTGAACTGAGGTGACTTCCAGCCTAAGCTCCTGCATTGCACGGATCACAGACTATAACCTGGTTGTCACTGGAGTGGTTAATAATGGTCTAGCTAGACCGTGTGTTTTAGAAATACAGTTCGTTGGTGTTTAAGGTTATTGATTTGGTTTATTTAGCAAGGTGAATTATTCAGCCCTGAGGTACTGAAGTCATTCCTTAGCTAAACAGCCTTAATGCCACAATGATGAGTCTCTTTCTAAATTGAAGGTAGTTGTAGTCATCTTTTAGCTACTGGCTCATTGATTTGGCAATTCCTCTAACAGGAGAAAATAAATGAGGCTTACTTTACAGAATTTCATTTAGTCTATAAGCCCATGGAGTTTAACTACTTTGTTTTTTGTTTCTTCTTTTTGTAGTTATACCTGTACTTCTATCAGATCAAGCCTTTCCTTCAATTCAAGTAGAACAGCTGGGAAAAACATGAAATGCAAATTGATTACAGTCCTCAAGCTGAAATGCCATAGTTTATTTCTTGATTTACAGGTGGGGATATGGAAACAGATGTTTGGAAATACTGTGATTAGTGATAAAGAAAGAGCATTAAGTCTGCTTTGAGTTCCAGCATAAAGAGTTGCTTTTGAGAGCTAATCCACGTAACTGGAAAGGTTCACGTGACTAAAATGTGGGGTCTCAGCACTTTCCAGAACTGAACCTTCATAACATGTTAACTTAGGTACATAAAAGAAATCTTTGAGGTTTAGTATAAAATGTTTTTTTTCTCTAGTTTTCTAAATCATCTTATTCTGTTGAACTTGAACAAGTGCTGCCGTGACACTAAAATATTCCTATAGCCCTGTTTCTGTTCTGCTCTAGATCAACAGCCTTAGAACAGTTTTCATTAACATCTACAAGATATTTTTACTTCAGGCTTACAGGTAGGTCACTGTCTTCTGCAGTAACTGAATGTTTTTGTTTCTCTTTCTTGACATATGGAGGATCCACAGATTAGGAAAGAGTGTGCCATATAAACGTGCAGTGATAAATGTCAGTAGTAAGGCACATTACTCTTGTTTCAACACTGTTCTTACATAATATTAGGTTCAGGATACAGGATTATATTGATGTGTATGTTTAAGTGACACAGCTAAATGGATTTTCAGTATTGACAGCTGACATCAAGAAAAGCAGTCTGTTTTGCTTCAGGAGGGTGACGAGGAGCCTTATCACTCATTAACCAGTTTGTATGTAGAACTTTGTATCTATTAAAATAATACAGAACTCTGACCTGCATGACTTCAGGGGAAGTTTCCTTCTATCAAGTTAATTGCAAGTTTCTTAGCTGCTGATAATGTCCTGATTGCTTCATAGCTGGTAATAGTGTTGGGTTCCATGAGCTGTTCTTGACCAGCAGAGAAAGCGAATGTTTTAAACAAGGGCAAGGAAAGGAAATCAAAACTCATAAGCAAGTTGGGAGAAAATGCTAATCTCTGTGTATTGTGAACTTTGAGTGATTGGCATCACTAAGTAATGGTTTGTTTATTGTTGTAACCTAAGAAGGGTATCAGAGGTGCTTCCCTCTTCACAGAAATCAGCTGGTGTTCTTTTGCTAGGCTCATACTTCTTAGGAAGACATTTTAGCTTTGTTCTTACATTCAGCTTGGTCCAAATTCACCCTCTATCGTTCTTGTGTCCAAGAACTGTAATTGAGCTTGTCTAGTACAGCACTGATGTGTCAAACTTCTAAACTTTGTGTTGAGAGTGACTTACAGTTTTTCTCTGAGTGACTTACAGTTTTTCTCTGATGCTGGATATGATTAGTTACTTCTGTGTGCTCTTACAGCAACACTCTAACAAAGGTACACTTAAAAAACTCCACAGGTTAATTCAGCCATTGCTCTGTGATGCAGTGTGGTATTTGTTTTATCCTTTAAATATTTTAAAACTCCAGAATTTCTTTAGGTGATTATGCTTTTGCTGGGTTAATTTAATAAACAAGTATATACATGGAGTAATTAAAAATCAGCATTGTAACCACTGACTATATTCAGCATAAGCAGGATTATAATGCAGTTTTAAGGTATATTCAGAGTGTAAGGGAGCATAGAATACAAGTAATTTCCATAGAATTGGCTTCCAAATAGGCAAAAGAGTGGGGATTCTGGTCTGTGGAAAGCTACATTATTTGGAGGTCTGTTTTCTGGAATTCCTAAACAGAATTTGTTGTGGGATTTGGTTTTGTTTCTTCTTTTTCTTGCACTCTCTCGTGTGGGTGTTCTCTGTCTGCATGGTCTGTGATACAGAATTGATGAGGATGTGGAGTTTAACTTTCCCCACATGTAAGACAGTTGTGGTCCTCAGAAGAGAATTCTGTTACTGAGGCAGATGCCTTCAAGAATTTTCAGGACAGAATTTACAAGCAAGCGTCATGTGTCTGACACTCCAAGGATGTGTATATGTAGGAGAGGTGTAGTATGCCAACAGTGTTGATACAGCTAAAGACTGTTGGGTGCTTTTAAATGTTGTATACTGCCTAAAGTATGCAATCATACTTTCATTGGAAATTGGAAATGACTTGTAATTAAAGGCTGGCTTTCTGAACAGGTTCCACGCCTGTGTTCTCCAACTTCCATTCAACCAACAAGTTAGAAACAATCCTTATTTCTTCCTAAGGATCATCTCTGAGACATCATCGTGCTGCTATTCTATCCTGAAAGCAAAAAATGCAGGTATAGTATGTTAATGTCTATGAAGTAATCTGTTTGGGTTTGAATTTTTTCTTTTTTTTTTTTTTTTTTTCCCTAGACAAATAGAAAATCTTGAATGTGCAGTCAAGTCATGTAGTTTTGAGGTAAAGATCAAGAATGGAAATACAGAGTACATGATGGGAATCACACTGCATCTGTTATTTCTCAAACTCTGTTTCCTGAAAATACAAAAATGTTCCAGGTTTTAGCTTTTAGTCCTCTGCTGAAATAGGAGACTTGATTGATTACATAGGATTTTAGTAAAAAAAATAAATAAATCTTGGAGTGATTTTCTACAAAGAGGGGAGAGGTCAGACATGCTTCTTAATGCTCATAATTTTCAGTGACATTATTTTCCTGTTCTGCCTCTAGGTGTTGCTTTAGGTAAGAAAGGTGCATCTGGCATGTTCCCCTCTGAGGCAGCAGAATGGCTGTGCTACCATGCCTTCACTGTCAAACTGGCAAACCACAAAGTTGTTTACAAATGCCTGCTTAAGCCCCTGAAAATCTGTGAGTATTCATTTATTTTTAGTCTGAGATATGGCTAATTGTAATAAAACTTGAATTTTAAAATTTTTTCATATATCTTACCTTCTCTGGGGCAGAATCCATTCTTCACATCCATAATGTGACAGATCTCTCTCTTTATCAACAAGGCACAATTTCTTTTGGAAATATCTGAACTTCAAGTACAGTTTTTGACAGATCAAGGATTCAGACATTTTTTGCTTAATGGGTGCCTAAACAATTAGCAGGCTGTGGCTTGTTTTTACTGTGGAACTTTTCAAATGGAAGCTTCTCCTGTGATTGATCAACAGATCACTGGAGCCCAGGTCATTCAGATGCCATCTCTGAGAGATCTCCATTTGCATGTAGCCCCCTGAAATCTGCACTGTACTTCCCCTAGTCCTCTTCCACTTGTACTCCAAGCATTGATACCATACTTGGTGGAGCACTTCTGTAGTTCCTGGTTTTATGAAGAGCTCCCAAAACATCTACTAGGTAATTTGTCAGGAGAGTAGCTGTTTGGTGTCAGCTTTCATGCCATTTGACTACTGACTGGTGACTGTAATTTTGGAAGATGCTTTGAGTGTCTGTGTATTTGCTTCCCACCTGCCTTTCTCCTTCCTTTAAAGAATTGGTTGAGGTTTTAAAAATTATTTCAAACTGATTTTGAAAAGGAACTGAGAAGGTACCAGATGCCCCACCTAGGGCCTGAGCAGGAAGGAAAGCGAGGCATCAATGTGCTGCTACAATAAAGCTGTAAAAAGACATCTTGTGATCTGTAGCAGTAAGTCATAGGCATACCCTTGGTGTGAACATGCATCATCATCTCCATGTCTTAAAGATCTCTGATCATAGATAAAGGTTGCTTTTCGGTCACCTGATTGTACATGTTTATATTTGTGGTTTTTTTCCAAATTTAGTAAGATACTAAGTCTCTCAGTCCTGAAGGAAAGCACTAAAATCCATTTAGAAAGACATCAAGAGATAGTTTTCTATTCAGTCTTCTAAGTTCGTTTTGTTTGGCCTGCATCAGACTTATCTCTGGGTAGTTAACTGCAGTCAGAACTTTGTGCTGTGGAGAAGGTTACTACAGAGCTGAGCATTATGTAGAGATACCAGAGCTAATTTTAAACCTTGTATTTTAAGTTCAGTCTTACTTCTGGCAATCGGGTAGGATGTGTGGATGTCAGAGGAGCTGTGCCAGGGAAGTCTCTGGTTCTCAGGTGTGTTCCTGGAAAGTTAGCTCCATATCTCTGTGTGGCACAGCAATAACCAAGGCTGGTAATAGCACCTCTGTTGACTTAACAGCTACACTTTTTGAAGTCCTTTTGGAATTTGTGTTGGCTAGATAAACCCTATTACTCTTGTAAGGTCATGTTGTTGATGGGGCTTGGTATCAACATTTTTTCTCTCGTGTCCCTGCACATGCCTTTCCATTACTCTCGATGGGAATCGATATCAAGCTCACAAGTTTTGGGGAGGAATTGCTTCCCACTATCCCAAAACCTGTTAAACATCAACTTCAGTGGCTTTGGCAGTAGAGCTGTCATCATTCTTCGGAGTTAAGTATTTAAAACTTAGTTAATGTTTAACATCCCTCCTATTATTACCAGTGAGGAAAGGAGCAAGAGTCTTTCCTTATCGTGATAAGATGCAAATACATCATCTGTCTCCCTTCCAAATACAGAACAACTGTTTGCTGAGCACTTCTGCTTTTTTGCACCATTGACGATTTTGCCAACTCTCTTTGGGTAACAGACTTCAACTGTTGCTAGGATTTTACATGCTCTTCCCAGTTGTTAAAAAGTCCTTTTTTATTGGCTATAACTCTGTTGACGATAGACTCGGTGTCCTTCTGTGTGTCAAACCTGTTACGACCTCTTATAAAAAAGTTAAGAGCCTCATTTAGTCCCCAAAATTTTCCACCTTAAGAGTAGCTTCCTGGTCACCCTCTCTTCTCTTACAAGGAAACACAGCAGGGAAAATTTGCTATAGCAAAAGGTGCATATTCCATGTGATATTATTATTTTTTGTTTAATCTTTTTGTGTTTATCAGTTCTGAGCAGAGGCTACTTTGTCATAGCTGAGCACAGGGGAAAAGAAACAATGTGGGAATACCTTCATGCTGTGTATAAATATTAGCAACAAAATAAGGACCTGTAGCATGGTTTAAAATCGTGTCTGCGAAAGTAACTGTGGTTTGGCAGAAGGCTTTTTTGGTGAATATTGTGATTGAATAAATGACCCTAGACTTGAAAAACAAAAAATGAAGATTCTTAAATCCAAACAAAGAAGCATTACAAAGCCATAGTAGGAGGTATTTGTTCCTTGGTTTTTGTAACTTAACATAATGATTTTTGACTTTATTTGTTAGCCTGATTTAAGGGCAGAAGAATAATAGCACATTTTATTATATCATATTTCATATGTTCCAACTTTGAAATTGGATTCAGCTAGTATGGATTTCATTACTTTGTTAGCATGTTCCCTAAACCAGAATTATTAGTTACTCCCAGTGGTAATGGATTGTTTCTGATATTTTGGCAGGTAAGATGCAGCTGTTCAGGAAGATCCCAAAGGATACTATGGCATTACTGAAGACAGTGACAGAACCATCTCTCTGCCAAGATTTCAAAGCTATCTTGGACTAACTGATTGATTTCATAATTTTTCCAGGTTTGAAAATAAATGCTGTCTCTTCAGATGACTTTTCTCTGTAGTTTATTGAGGTAGAGTGGACTAGAAGTGGCTTCACGCAGAAGTTTTCCATGTTTTGGGTTTTTTCTGTTTTATTGGGGGTTTTTGTTTGTGTGTTTTTTGTTTTGTTATTTCCAGATACACAAGGTGTCGAAAAGAGCAGACCTTTTTGTTAATACCTTCTAGGTGGTGCTTGCCTGTAAATTCTCAGGCTATTTAAAGCAGTTGAGTTGGTTTTGTCCAGTAATTGCCATCTTTTTGACGAAGGCATCATTAAACTACGTTTGTACCAACAGATCTACTTCCCTGTGTGTTATTTCTGAAGAGCTGTTCTTTGCTCCTCTGTGTTGCAGGCTATTTTATAATAAATTGTGTGGTTAATTGCAGTAATACATACTCATCTCTAATACCTTTATTAAAGAGTAATCTTTAACATCCTTCCCAGCTGGCTTATACCCTGAAAGACAATTACCTGCAGAGGGCAAGAGCATTTCATGGCACTGCCTAGCAAGGTGGAGAACACAACTAATGTATGCCAAAATCTGAGCATCAAAGCTGGTTATGTTTAGTGTATGCCTTATATATCTTGAATACTTGGTGATGTTTTTAATACAGGGATATACAGAACGATGGTGGTGCATTTTTATCTACAAATGAAAAGTTCTTAATTAGATAATACACCAATTACTCTTCTATTTACATTTCCTGTTCTTTTTTTAGGTGTATCTTTGACTCTGTAATGTTACTGAAGTGCTGTCTAGCCCTGGTGTTGGTGTGTTATGCACAGCTGGATTTTGCTCTGTGGCTGCTCAGCAATGGATCCTGTTTCCAGCATCATTGATTCTTTGTGTGTCAAGTTTTAGGGCTCAGCCAGCCACTAGATGAATGATAGATGCCATTAACCCTTCTCCCTTCCCAAAGGAAAAGAGAAATGGAATAAGGGAGCGAGACTTAAAGACTGGAAAACTAAAACACCTTTAATGAAAATAATAGGAATTAAATATATACAAAACCAGTATTGAACCCAGCCCCTCCTGATAGCAGTTATGTCACTGTCTCCACTGATGCTGTGGAGCAGGCACTGGGGATGTCCCAGACTGGGTGCAGCAGCAGACAGGGACTGTATTCAGGAGCTGGATTCTGGTACTGGATTCAGGAACACACGGCTCAGGACTGAATGCAGAATGGACAGAGTCCTCCTTGGATGCCAGGCCTTGAAGAAAAGAGCTTGAGCCTCATGATCCCTCAGCTTTATAAGGAATATGAAGTATATGGGCTGGAATCCCCCATTGGTCAGTTTAGAGTCACCTGTCCTGTCCACTCCTCCATGCAGGAGTGGCCTTTTACTTTCTGCACACCCCCCCAATGTGGTACAAAAGATCCAGCAGTGACATTGGTCTGCACACCAACTCTTGGTAGTAACTCTGAACATTGGGTGTTATCACTGCCTGAAGCAGACACTGCCTGTGAAAATCTGCCTTTTACTTCAGACAGTGCAGTGAGTTAGAAGAACTGAGCTGAAAAGTAAAACCACTGAACAGAATTACTTGTGTTCTCACTCAAACCAGGACAATGTGGCTTCCACAGGGTACTTTAACATGGAGAGTGGAGTGAATGTAAACTTCACTGATGGCTCGGGTGAGCATTTTTCTCTGGATCACAGTGTTTGCTGTGATAAGAAGAACTGCCAATGTGATCTCAGCTGGAGGTTTAATTTTATGAGTGCAAAAAAGGTAATGGTTGCAGCTCTCTGAGCTGATGGTTGCCTTTCTCCAGAAGTACTGGCTGAGTCGTTGCTTTTAAACAGCTAACTGCTGTTCCTCAAGGCTATTTGTAAACAGATGCAAATGCAATGCAGAAACTGCATTCACTTAATTTTAAAGTATTTTCTATTCAACAAGCCAAGTGAAAATAAGGCTGCAAGTAGTATGTGTTTTAGCAGAGAATTTGTAAATATAAGGAGAAGCTGGCAGTCTGTACTGGAAACTTGTACTTGCTGCTGTGGTTTATGATCATTGGAGAAAAAAAATGCTGTGAGCATGTGTAAGGAACAGACTGACCATAACAATGACATAGTTTTAATGCTCTAAAATGAGATGTTTATACTGTTAGGAAGGTAGAAATATTCCTTAAAGCATTTTCTCTACAGAACTGATCTAAAAGAAATAGTGCGATATATTATGGTGGTAAAATATTTGGTACTTAATTGGTAGCAAGGTAGTATGTTAAACAGCAGCTGCTGACTGGACACGTTTGGGTGGATTGAATAACTTGAACCTGGAAATATTAAAAGAGTTAGCTTAGGAGCATTCTGAACCTGTAATGCAGATTTTCAACAATCATTGGAAAGCTGGGAAAATTGCAAGAGCTTTGAGGGTTGGGGAAGGCTGAGATTGTCTCAGTATTTAGGAGAAGGTGAATAGAGGTTGAGAGCTAAGCCACTCACTGTGACTGCACTGTGCAACCTGTGTGGCAAGTGTGCAAACCACTGTGCAAATCAGCTTGCTGGAGGCTTTTTATGGGGAGGAAGGGTGATAGGGCTGAAAATTGTTTTTAGTGTGTCCCTGCAGGTCTGGAAGAAAGGAATTTGACAGTAGGCACTCTGAAGGAAATCGTAGTGTCTGGATGCATCCATCAAACACATCCTTCTCCCCACTAACTCCTTTTGGGAGGGGATAATGGACTGTGAATCTCAATATTGAGGTAGGTATGAAATGTTACCATGTAGGGAACCATGTGTGTTCCAGAAGGAGTATGCTTTTCACTTGGTAGCTTTTCTCTTATTTATTGTTTTATGATCATTTGGATGCTTCCTTATTTTTAGTGCTGTTGCAATGCTCCTCCTGAGTCGTTTTCTTTTAATAGGTACTTGAGCTCCTTATCTTAAGGCTGTGGATTCTACTTAAAGCTGAACATCAGCATACTTGTGTCTGTAGATTGATCCCCAAAGAATCTAGGCTGTCCTTACAGCCTAGACAGTTCTAGAAAAGTCATCTGTCAGTGTGTAAGTTCACAGTGGAGTATTATGGCAAAGATGATCTGATGAGATATGCAGATAAAAGATTGGGAGGGGAGTGAACATAAGTAGAAAGTGCTTATAATGCAAGATTCCAGCACAGTTTCAGTGCCATGTTTATATGCATGTGCTTACTGAAGAGAAAAACGTACCTATAGGATGCTGTGATTCATATGAACAGGAAGGAGAAGGTTGTAGTGGTGATTTTACTGTGTCCATCAACTCACTAAGTCTCCCTTCTGGTGAATGGGAAGGGGCAGTTCAAAAATAAAGAAGTCTGTGAGTGCCATGACAGTGACTTGAGATAATAGGCTCGAAACTCTTGGATAGGTAGTGTATTTGTTTCCCTAGCTTGTGTCTGTATTAGTTGGATGTGTTTTAGTTTAAGAACAGATCTCTGACCAAATACTTCAACCTGCTCCATATGTTCTGCATGTCAATGAACATCTAGCTATCTGTAGTCAGAGACATGAATACAGAGTGTACACTTCAGTTAATTAAACGTATTATTTATGTGTTTACAGCTTTTATATGAGTATATGCTCAAAATTTCAATGATACTGGGGTTTTTTGTTTGTTTGTTTATCATTCTTTGTGGAAGCCCTTTTAGCTCATAACCTTTCAAATTTAATTTGCAGCAGGCAGAGTGGCAATGCAAATCTTCTGTGTCATTGTCCAGAGCTTTTACAGTGCACAGCTGCAGAACATCAAGAAGTTTGCTCAGACTTGTGTGACTTGTGAGGTTCCTGCTCACAGAAGCTGTGTTTCCATGATGGGGCACCTGCCCCTCTCTTGACTTGAAGGGCTGGGGCTGTTGGCAGGCTGCCATGAGGAATTGCTGCACTATCATCACACAGACCATTGGCCAAGTCCATGGCTCTTGGAAATAGAAGTGTGCAGAGCCCAGGCACTAAACTGCTTTGTGGGTGATACTACTCATCCCACATAGTGGAAGGACCAGGAAGCTCTGGCCTGGCAACTGCTGTGCCCACAGTTGCCTGTGTGTTCCTTCCAGCAAGCAGAGGCACAGGCTTTTGATCCTCTGGTGGATCCCGTGTGACACGCTGGATACCACTGTTTCTAGTGCCATCCCTGCTTCAAGAGAGTCTTACTGTCTAGGTTGAGTTGCAGGAGAGGAAATTGCAGAAGCAGCTCTGTAAATGGGATACTAAATCTAAAAACAAAATATATATTTTCCTTCACCTTGCTCGTCCCGTAAGCAGCAAAATAAAAATCATCCCCTTCTCTTTCCAGGCATGTAGTTCTCCTTGGGTACCCCTTTCAAGGAGTCAGGTAGCTGCCTTTGCTCTGCAGAGTTTGAGTTGGTCTCATTCTAAGTAAGAAATTCTTTACAGTGAGTGAAGATGGTGAGGCACTGGAACAGGTTGC
The DNA here is from genome assembly GCA_025331215.1 of Actenoides lindsayi. Classification (NCBI taxonomy): domain Eukaryota; kingdom Metazoa; phylum Chordata; class Aves; order Coraciiformes; family Alcedinidae; genus Actenoides; species Actenoides lindsayi. Next base: position 65,268 of record WTSP01002751.1, read on the forward strand.
CCAAAGAAGCTGTGGGTAGCTCCTCCCTGGAAGTGTTCATGGCCAGGTTGGAGGGGGCTCTGAGCAACCTGGTCTGGTGGGAGGTGCCCCTGCCCATGGCAGGAGGGTTGGAACTACATGATCTTTAAAGTCTTTTCCAACCCAGACCACTCTATGATGATTCTTCACCGTGTGGCCAAATCCCAGTTACCCAGTTGCTATGAAGCCCTACTAGTGCATAGCCTATTGCAAGGCTAAATTCTGAAGTTGACTCAATTTTACTTAATTTTCCTTTCCTTTCTTTGACTCCCTTAATTACTCAGCCTAAAGGCTTTGCCATACCTTATGCTCACATAATTTTCCTATATTTTTGGACAGGCTAGGTATTTTGGTGTAAAAAATCCTCATTTTCCATCACTGCAGAGTGGCCGGGATCTGCAGCCAAGTACAGAAAAACCCAGTTTTAAGTAAAGATTAACTTCATTGTCATGTAAGGTTGCAGCTCACTGAGAGGCTTCCATACATCAGTACTTGTATTACAGTATTCAGTTACTGTGTTCAGTGTGAGAAATTAAGGGGAAAAAACTGGGGACATTGTTTTCACAGTGTTTTTTCACTACAATAAGTTCTGGAATCTGCTAAGGTAAGAGATTTGTGCAAAATTCATTACTCAGATTTACTTAGTGCATTTTCTTTTAACTGATGATGCTTTATTTTTGCTCTTTGCAATACTGGAGAATATTAAATAATCACAAACTAATTGCTATTTAAATGTGCATAGGGATTTACAAAAAGTAGAGTGTAATGGACAAGAGGAGGTGTCCTTACCCTTCAAGAGCTTCCATTCTACATCTCTGAGAGCAGGGCTACTGAATGAAACTGTAGGTGCTTGTGTTCCAACTTTCACATTGCTGAGCCTTAGGAACAGATTTGGGTTTTTTGGTTATTTTTTTTTTGTAGAAGAGAAGTGAAAAAAGACAGAGGGCAGTTGCAGTAATGAGTAGGTTTTTCAAATTTAAGGTCTGTCTGGAGAGAGATATGAAGTTGGTAAGGCATGAGAAGGGTTAAAGCCATGGGGCTGGTGCTTGGTTGGTTGGTAGGATTCAGGACAGGATGTAGGAGGGACAAGATTAATGTAACAGTTGTGAAATTGGTTGAAAATAAAGAAAACATAGCAGCACTGCTTACGTAGAGTCCTAGTGATTGACTAAGCATATGAGCTGCACAAACCAGATTGGTTGGGTAATACCATACTGCAGCTACTCATGTCTAACAAAGGCTGTCTTATTTCTACTTACAGACAGTTACAATGCGTATTTATTCTTTTGGATAAGAAAAGTTGCTGTTAGCCCCCTGACATGAAAACACTTCTGGTGGCACAAGGCTTGTGTCCTGGCTTCTGCGCATCCGTTTGATCAGATGGAAGAGTGCTACCAGAGGTACAAACACGCAAGGAAGGGCAGCCAACAGCACACAGATGGCCAGTACCCAAGGTGGATAAACTTTCTCCTGTTTCATAGGGAAGCCTTCCTATGGAGATAAAAAGGCAAGCAAAAGAAGTAATTGGTAGGTACACGTAGATTTTTGCGATGATTTCTATTCGCATTTTCTTACGCTGTTACAGTAAGGATAGCAAAAGTTTTGTTCTACAGCAGCATTCAGTGTCCCTGTCCTCTGTGTGCCCTTCTTGTGGGTCTAAACATGGCTGTAAATGTTTTATGCTTTCAAAGATTTACAGCTGGAAGTCTGACACATTCCTAGGAATGCAAGGATTGTCCAAAGAGTTATTAAACTTTCACCCTCTCTTGGTTAAATTCTGATTATTCTTGAGGGCTCCAAGTTTAGCTGGTTTCAGTAATTACCAAGCATTCCTTTTGCCAAATAGGGAAGATGTATGAGAGATTTTGAGAGAATGACAATAATGCAATGTCTGCAAGGCTTCTAGCTATGAGTTTTATTTGGGGATGATAGGTACTTAATGGCACTTGGAGGAGACACTGCTGTTGTGTAATCCCTGTGCAGTTTAAGATAAGAATCAATCTTCAAACCCCTACAAAAGGTATATTTGAAAGGGATGCAAGAAACTGCAACTGACATGAGACAGTGACATCCAGATCAAATGTTCACAGCATTGACACATCTTTGGTGCTGAATTAACTCACTAAAACTGTTCTTGGACCACTACACCCCTCCCTGCCTTCTTGTCAAATGTTCATATATATATATAAATATATATATATATATATATGAATCACTGGATGAATATCACCCAGTGATATCAGTGGTTCTCACTGAGAAATGTTTCCATCCCTGACACCTGTTATGCTGCTCTAAAGCTCTGCTTGTGTATTTGTTCCACCTCTGAATGCCCTCTACATACAGACTGTGTATGAGACATTACACATCTGTAAGAAATCTGAGCACCAGGGTATGTGGGACTCCTCAAGAAGAGGCTCTGTTAACAGAAAGGCATTTTAGTAGGTGTAAAGTCTGTGCATACTGAAGCCTTCTCATTCTGAGGACTGCCTCACTTCAGGCTACGTTACACAGGTGAGCTGTAGATGGCAGGCATCTTAAAGGGCCTAGTAAGGCAGAAAAATGTACAACTCTCCCTTGCATCACAAGTTTTGAAAATATTCAGGAACGTACATATTGAGGGTTCCAGGCTGCATAGCTTGATGGCTTCTGTATCTGAAGAGCAACAAAGGCCACGAAGACAATTAGCAGAAGCAGAGGGCTAATGAACCTCCATGTGATCTGCCAGTAGAGATTGGGTTTTCGTCCGGTCATCTGTTCCACGTCTTTACTGAACCTTTTAAGAGGAGGTATGTTTATGATAATGTCAGATCTAAGTGGTAACAGTTTCACTTTTTTCATAGTTTTCTGTAAGTTTTAAAGACATGGTACTGCTCCCTAAATCTTTGCTAATCCACACCCTTTTTAAATAATTTACTATAGGCTTAAGTAAATAATAACATCAATTAAGTAGGTCTTTATTGATCCCTACCAGGGATGAATGAGCAATTTACATTGCCAGTTTACATTACCTGAGCACCTAGTCTAAGGTTTCTAAGCACAAATAAGTGCTGACAATATTACAGCAGCTTGGTAGAACTATTCAAACAGTTTTAAAAAGACAAAATTGCCAAGGGAACAAACATGGCTTGTTAGGAAGACATCTGAATTAAACAGCACCAAGTAAATCAGGTCAGGGACAAAATTATTGCAACCTGCACCAGTTTCCTCTGCAGTTGGCAGTGGCAGTTGTTTGGACATGGAGCTGATAGTTTACGTATAGCTCTTATAGTTTTGTACATTGAATGGGCAGTAGATAGATGGTTATGGGTTTGATAGTTACATGATACCCTGTATCTACCAAGTCAGAAAGTGTTTTGTCATCTGGAACAGGAATCATGGTTTGTGTATGTGGCTTTGTCTTCAAGTCCATTAATCTAACTGAAGATATTAGAAATTCTCTTGAGCATGAGGAAGAAGTGATTTGACCATGATCATATCCCATAGTAACAAAAGGAAAAAGTACAGATGCATTAGCACAACAGAGAAATATACAGCTGCTGTGGAATCCAGAGTCTGCTGTGGCACGTGAAACCAGATTTTATTGCTACTTATGCATCATGGAAGGTTGAGGCAAGGTGTATGTGCAGCAGGGAGGGATGTGTGGAATTGGTTATCATGATATACCCTGGGAGTTATCCCCACTCAACATGGGAAGTGCTCCAAAGTTCTTAACTGTGGATCTAAAAAATTAATGCAAGGACTTTAGCTGTAATTGGGGAAGATCATTGTGGGGTTTTTTTCTTCTTCAGTTTCTTATTTTTAGGATCATAGCCTATGATAAGACTGAAGCTGGGATGATACTGAAGCACCTTTATATGCCAGAGCTGTGGCCAAACAAGAGTTCATTACCTGTACAGTGTACAAACAGATTCACAAAAATCAGGAGCTTTGTGATGCCAGTGCCAGAATAAGAATTGGAAAAGTCAAGTCCCAGCATGTAACTGAGTAAACTATAGAGGGGAAAAGATTCATCTTATTGAGAACTGGGGAAATACCTGGACTGGAAGGTCCCTGAGTAGAGAAAGCAGGTTTATTCTAAATCAAAATGAGATAAGGTTTCTGGTATTTACAATTTTAAAGGATGTAGGAAAACTTAGAAACTAAAGAGTTAATTTAATTAGTGTTTGTGACTGTGGAGGTTCTCATCACACACATTAAGCCTTAGTAGAGAGGGGAGTTACTGCCTGAAGTTTGAGGGGGAAAAATAAACAAAAAAATACAAGGGTATACAAACAAAAAGTGCAGTAACAGGAGTATATTTGAAAGATGGTGTAACTCTTGGCCAAAGAACTACCATGGCTGTTGCTAGCTTTAGACTTAGGATACCCCCTTCCGTAAGTGCTATATGCAGAGATCATCCTTCCTGGTTTACAAATACGGGAGATTTGATGAAAAGAATGCTAACTGTGTTGACAGAACTGATAACTGCTGCAGAAATAAGTTAATATTGCATACCTGTATGTAACATACATAGATTTAGAGGGAAAATGCTTTTGTCTCTTATGAGGAAAAAGAAAAAGATCCATCTGTTTTCAACATACCTTTTAATTTTATAGACATACACAACCCCAATCACTTCAAAGAAAGCGATGACAAGAAGAGGCAGCGAGGCTGCATAGCTGTCAAAAATGCCAATCCAGTAACTCCCTGAACCCAGCGTAAAACACAGAGCAACGAGGAAGCAAATTAGACATATTATACCTGGAAGGAAAAAAAAAGTATCTGTTACTGGAGTACTGAACTGAACTTGGTAAGTATATCTTTGTTCTAAATTATTTTTGCAATTGTTCTAGTTATTTTTATTCTCTCTCCCTCAACAGAGCTAGAAGCAGCTGTTTTTTCCTTGGAGGAGCTCACATCATGACCAAACTCAGTTTTCCCTCTTGTGTTGGCCAAGAGGTACCACTATGTTGCAGGAGGAATGCACTCATGTGCCTTGGAGCATCCTTCAGCTGTTAGTACTCCCAGCAGGTAGCCTGGGCTGGACTGTGCTGTTGCCCTGTGGTAATTTTTGAATGATGGAGTGAGTTTCAAGTGCCTTCGTTTCCATGCAGTCATTGGCTCCAAGCACAGGCAGCCAGCACCTAAGAAGCATAGGGATTCCCTGGATTTCTGCCCCCACTTTCCTCAGAGGGCCCAGAGCTACACATGCTTACATCCCTTATGTCCCAGAATGTATGGTTCAGGTTTCACCACACCTCTGTACAGTCTGTTCCCCTTTAGCCAAGATATGGATTTAAGATAATTGAGAGGAAAAAATAGGAAGGAGGGAAGATGTTTCCAGATGCAGACGTGGGCTGTGAGTCAATTTGTGTGTCTTGTGCTGTGTTATTAACTGCTTCTGACTATGAGGTGGCCTTTGGTTCAGTGCTGTGTAAACTTGGCTCCAGAGTTTTGTTTTGCTTTTCTTTTCTTTTGGTTTTTGTTTTGTTTTGAGTTTTTGTTTTGTTGTTGGTTTTTTGGTGTTGGGTTTGTTTTTTTTAAATCACAATTTCCTAGATTGGAAAAGACTTTAAGATCATCTAGTTCAATCATTTACCTAACACTGATAGGACCTCTACTAAACCATATCCCTCAGCACGACATCTACACAACTCTTAAATACCTTCAGGGATGGAAACTCAACCACTGCCCTGAGCAAGATGTTCCAGTGCCTGATAACCTGTTTGGTAAAGAAATTCTTCCTTGTATCTGATCTAAACTCCCCTTGGTGCAACTTGAGGCCATTTCCTCTTCTTCTATCACTTGTTACTTGGGAGAACAGACCGACCCCCACCACGCTAAGGTATCCTCTGAGCCTCCTTTTCTCCAAGCTAAACAACCCCCACCCTTTCAGTCACTCCTCATAAGACTTGTGCTCCAGGCTCTTCACCAGCTTTGCTGCCCTTCTTTGGACACACTCTAGTGCCTCAGTGTCCATCTTGAAGTGAGGGGCCCAGAACTGAACACAGTACTTGAGATGTGGCCTCACCAGGGCTGAATACAGGGGTAGGATCACTTCCCTGGTCCTTCTGGCCACACCATTCCTGATGCAGACCAGGATGCCGTTGGCGTTCTTGGCCACCTGGGCACACTGCTGGCTCATGTTCAGCCAGCTATCAGTCAACAGCCCCAGGTCCCTCTCTGCCAGGCAGCTTTCCAGCCACTCCTCCCCAGGCCTGTAGCACTGCCGGGGGTTGTTGTGGCCAAAGTGCAGGACTTGGTGTTTGGCCTTACTGAAAGTCATGCCCATCGATCCAGCCTGTCTGGATCCCTCTGCAGAGCCTCCCTGCCCTCTAACAGATCAACACTTCCACCCTGCTTGGTGTCATCTGCAAACTTGCTGAGGGTGCACTCGATCCCCTCATCCGGGTCACAAAATAAAAGCTCAAAATTGGAAAAATCAATTTCAAAATAGTATGGTTACCTCAGAAAGTTGTAAATAAGTTTTTCTACATTAAAAGTTGTAAAATGAGAAGGATGTAATTTAGATACAGCAGGGAGCCTGCTCTAAAAAAGGCATGAGCGCAATGTTCCCTGTAAGAGTTTAAAGCGACATATTGCAGAAATATTACTCCATGACTTCAAACTGCCAGAAATTTTTCTAGACCCCTTCTTCTAAACCAATTTCACAGTAGGATCTCTGACTCTCTCCGAGTCTGGTTCTTGAGGAGCAGGGTGGGTTCAGTAACTTTGGTTGAAAACATTCTGGGCTTGGTGCAAGAACAGGATGGCGCACACTCATTTCTTGTTTTCCAAGTGGTAATTTTCTGCTCGGGCGTGTTCACTCGAAATGTGAAATGATCTGCAGCAGCATAAACCTGAATGAAATAGGGGTGAGTGACCTATCTTACAGTTGTGACCATGTGGGTATGTTCATGTGCAGGTGGTTCTGGCAAAGCAGCTGATGTCACTCGTCGCCTTAAAGTGACTTGTTTACGTGCCAAAGGCTTAAGTGAAGACAAGGCTCTTCCTGATGTGAACCTGACTCCAGGAATAGCAATTTAACAAGCTTCTTGTAACTCAAAACAGTTCTTGCAAGGTAAGAAAACTGGCACGGGCAATATAATGCTGTCATCTGACAGCTTCTGGCATAACTGCTACCTCATCTGTGTGCTTATCTTCTGCAAACACAATCCACTGCCCTCCCTAACACGGAGATAGCTAAGTTAATATTACAAATTTGTAATCTTTCTCTGATATTTATTAAGCAGTTGGTAGTTTGCACATCAATAAAGAAGCCACCTTCTTTGAACAAAGCAAAGCAAATACCTTACCAGATAATAGCTCTTTGGGCATTGATTTAGATACAATTTGGAGTTCTAGAAGAGGAGTGAAGACGCCCTCGATGTTCCCAAACATGGAAGAAAGGCCCAAGCTGAACAACATGATGAAAAACAGGATGGCCCAGGCCTGGGAGCCTGGCATGAGAATGATGGCTTGAGTGAAAACGATGAAAGCCAAGCCAGTTCCTGATACACTCTGTGGAATGCACAAACAGATAAATCCATGCATTACAATGGTGTAAATGTAGTTTCTCATGCATTTAGAACTATAACAAGCTTCTGTCCTTCCCTGGAGTCACAGGTGCTGGTCAGCTTGTGGGGCTTGGTGGCAGCCAGCAGTTGAGCAAACGGGTAGTGGGGAGTGTTCGTGGGGATTTAAGTTTTAAATCATTGAGATGTGTAGACAAGCATGGACTAGAATGGGAACTTGAACAGAGAGATGGCTCCAGAGTAAAGTGGATCTGAGAGAGGTAATTTACAGAGCAATTATTTTGCTAATACAGACATATTTGGTTGGTTGGTTTTATATCTGTGATATAAGAGCTTCTGGAAAGAGAAAGATGCAAATAAGGATGTATCCACCCTTTTGTCCCGAGATTTTATTTTTTTTCTTGAGCTCCTTTCCTTCTTACTGTCTCCTCCAACCACGGCCCTATTCTTTTCTCCTTAGGTGAGTCCTCATGAAGATTTGTAACAAGGTGAGTAGTAAATAAGAGTTACAGGACTGGGTGGGATCACTGGAGCAAGTGGAATGAGGTTAGAAAAGTAAACAGGAGAAACATCTGTGCTTAGGAAATGTCTTGGGTTAGCAAAGAAGGAAGAGGAGAGGATCGTGATGTATTCTGGTGGGGGGAGGGAGGTTGGGGGAAAAACAAAAATAAAATATTTGTGAGATCCTATGCAGAGAGGAGGAAAAATAAAAGGCAGAGGATAAGAGGGAGTAGAAAGATGAGAAAATGAAGATAGAAAGATAGGGATATGATACCTTCCTCATGGTCATATATGTGATTGAAGGGAAACAGTGAACAGTTTAATCTATTTATTTATTTATTTGATACTTTGGTAAATATGGATTTAGGAATCTCCCATTCAGCATCTTTTTTTCAGCTAGATGCATTTCCCCTGTTGTGCTTAGGACTGAATCTAGTGTCTGTGGTAAGCTCCAGGTAGGAGCACCTTTGAAGATTAGTTTTCTGGTAATTGTTTTTTTGCAGACCCTAGCAGACAGCTTTGAGCTGACACTGTCCTGCAGCAGTGCTGTTATTCCAAATTTTGAAAAATTGTTTTGTTCCACGATTGTGTAAAATGCTCATTACAAGTAAAGTACGAGTACTTAGAAGAAAAAGGAAAATAACAGTCCTTCTGCTTATATTTTTTAAGGGTTACTTTGTTGAAAGCAATTATGGTACCTGATCAAGAAATTCTTGAAGGTTACAGCTTTTCAGCGTGAGTCCAGCAATTTTTTCTGGATACGATGAATTTAGGAAAGTGATCCAGGCTGTATAGTTCTGTCGCGTGATGCTTTCTTCCGGAAGATCAAATTCATTGATGATACTGATAATGTTCCTGCCAGAGAAGCCAGCATATCATTAGTTTATAAGCTTGCAGATGCTGTGGCTGGAAATGCTACGCCATGTATTCAGATGTCAATAGAAAGTTGTCTTACTTTCTGTGACATTACAAAGGAAAACCGTAGATGAGGTCTTATATATGTGATAGCTAGGAGAAAATACTCAGACTATTTAATGTCTTCTCTTTCAGATACAAACTCTTGTGTACTTTATGCAGATGAAGTTGCTAAAATGTTTCTGGTTTTATTTCATCATCTCCCCAAATCATTTCCAACCACTTGCCTTCAATAACTTAGTGAATCTAATGGAAAAAGAAAAGGTGTTGATTTTTTTTTAACTACTTCTAATGCTAGTCTGAAATTGAGGTGTGATCCTGAATGTACTACTTGCAATGGGCTGGTTTATAATTTGTCTTTCTTGCAAATGCTGTCCCTGATAATTCTTGTCTCAGTGACATAATACTTCCTAGTTTCATATTAAACTTCTCCATGCTCCTGTTTTTCAGTTAGAATAAGTTCTCGAAATCCATGTTTTTGAAGCAACTCATCATCTATTTAGGCATCAAAACCACAGTATAACACTGGAAATGGAAGCTTCTCACCTGTCCAAGCAGTCCCAGTAGCCCATGGTTGCTTTAAACCCCAAAACAGAAAAGACTGGGATGGAGGCATACAGGGATGTCACACTGTTCACAATTGCTACTGTCACAGCATCCTTTTCACAGTCATTTCTAGAAATAGTGTGCAAACAAGTAAAGTGACTAACAAAAAAAGGCAGTATTTTATCTGTGGTTCTCAGGTATTTCTGCAAACAATTTCTTTTTTAGTTGGTTCCCCCCCTCCCCTTCCTGTTAGAAAATCTATCTGACCTTTTACAAAGAGCAGCTGTTAAAATCCTTTAGAAAAATTAAGATCCTTTATAAATATCCTAAGGAAAGAAGTTTGAAAACTTCAGACAACTGCACAAAATGCAGAAAGAATTTAGCCCATTTTTATAAATGTTGTAGTTCCACTTACTTTGATGGGTTGTAGCTTGAGAATGCAATAAGCCCTCCAAAAGCCAAGGAGAGAGAGAAGAAAATCTGGGTAGCTGCATCAAGCCATACACGGGGATTTGTCAAAATATTCAGCTAAAATGATTGGAATAAATGCAGGTGTTAAATGAAACAATCTTAAATGAAATAGAATGTCTTAAATGAAAATGTCTTTTTCTCTCTGTTCTCATAGTTCATCTCTTACATCACTTCTGAAAGCATGAGTTGTGTTGCCATCTAAATACAGTGAAAAGGTGAGTTAGTACAAAACATCTCAGTGAAACAGGTGTTTCTGAAGACATAATTTGTTCTATTTATGTAGGAATTACAGAATCTGTTTAATTGTACACTTCGGTCTGATGATAAAAAGGTGTTTCCAAATGATATGCACACAATGTCAGATGACATTACATTTTTTACCTCAGTTCCTTTCTTTTTGTTAGGCTGCATACTGGGTAACTTACAGTTTAAGAATATTTTCTTTCTAAAGCTGTATAAAGAGTAGTGTGTTTTAAGACACAAAGTGATTCCATAGCTTTCCAAATGTGTTTAAAAAAAATTAAGGAGGACTAAAAGCCCAAGAAGACAAGAAGAGCATACTCATTTTAAAAAAAAATAGTGTTTTGAATTCAAAGTACTGTGAAAACAGCAATAGAAGTTAAAAGGGCAACATAAGAAAAATAAGGGAAAAGGAGAAGTTGAGAGATTGAAATTTGAATTTTGATGTAAGGGTGATTTGATAGAGGAAGCTAAATTAAAAAGTCAGTGATTGTTGGATTACAGAAAAGAATATGTGGTTTTAAGTAGCTGCACTGAGAAGGAAGCTTGCCATTAAGATCAGTCTGAAAGAAAAAGATACAACACTAGTAATGCATGAAATGTAAATGTGCTCTGTAAGGTTTACTTTGAAGGACCATAATGAGACCCTCCAGTGCCAGAGGGCTCACTGGCAGGACCCTGTGCAGATGCAGAACTGGACTGGAATTGCAGTGCAGGGACGCAGCGTTTGCACTGCTGCGTGGCCTTCACAGTTTGATTAAGTGCTGCCAAGTCAATTGTCAGCACTGACTGATGTCACAGTTACAACTCTGGCTTTCTGACTGGGGACTTGGGCAAACGAGGCTGGTGATAGTTTAGTTTGGTGCTAGATGCAGTGCATTTATTGACTCTAAAAGAGTCTAATCAACCCCTAAGCTTGAAGAAACAGTGGACAGGCAGGCGTGCCGTGGCAATGTCATTATCTGGCCTTAAAGAAATCATTATGAATCTAAATGTCGAGTTGGATTTTCAGTAATAACAGCATATAGATTTCATAAGCGTGTCTTGAGAAGAAAAAAAAATGTGCTGAAGCTAGAAACGTGGATGAAGAAATGCAACCACAGTGTGAATGAATGAACACAAGAGTAATGAGCAAAAGAAGCATAATAGCTCTGCTGGGGGTGGGGTGCAAAATCTTTGTGTACTTGAACACATGGAACACAAAAAAACCCACTGGGATCCTTGTGATGTCTTAATTTTGGTGTAAAACCAGCTAGTGCTTTTCTGATAAGCAAGTGGCCAACAAGTCATAGTGCACTTAAAGACAGCAGTTCGTTAAGGTAATGCTTTTGTTCTTAATACCAGAATCCATATGAACAGGCCAGGTACCTTGGAAGGAGTTTCAAGTAATATATCAACTCTAAAACTGAACTGCAAAATAGAAGTTGAAAATAGCAATTGCCTCTGTGATAGAGGATCTGGTGCCTGTGTTGCCTTTTTCTTGACTATTCTCACTGCTCGTTAAATAGCCGCAGAGCTCTGGGTGCAGGCATCAGTTGCCCACCCAAGTTGCTGGAATTGTTTATTCCCAGAGAACCCCCAGTGTTTGCAGCCTCTGGAAGCTCTTTCAGATGTGAAAGAAACTGGAGAAGGCAGCACTTGTGCTCCTGAGCAGACATGGATTTCCACAGAAGCTGAACTGCATAGAGACTGTTGCTTGATGAGATCCCTTTTCTGCTGCCTCTTATTTTATTTTATGAGAAACTTTCCAAATATCTCTGTTCCAGCTCCTCTGTTGCTTCGTCTTTGTACGACTTCTGCTTTCCCCTCAAGTGCCTGTGAGTGTAACTTCAGTATCTTTTTTGTTTTCGTGGCAGCTTCACTTCCCAGGTAGCCAAGGATTTCAAGAGGGTGAGTAAATTGTCAGACTTCCCCATGTCTGAAAGTCAAGGAAAAGAAGTATTTGGTATTTGTTGTAGAATTTAAGGTGTGAAAGCATGTCAGATGACAAAGTGCTGACTGTGTGTTTCTGCATGAAGCTAAAACCACAGCCTGCCATATTTAAAATCCATGTGCACGCAGTTATTGTTTGTGATAATTATTAATGAGAACTAGAATACAGACTTGGAAAGTCAATAAAAATGTATTGTTTGTGATAATTATTAATGAGAACTAGAAGACAGACCTGGAAAGTGAAAAAAAAAAAAAAATAATGGTGGTTTGGGGGGAGGGGGAATTCAGTTGAGTGATGGTTATATTGCAGCTGGTTAAGATCTGACTTTTAGCACTAAATTTTATTTTCTTTCACAGACTTTCAAAACCTGACAGAGAGGTAGGTATAACTTATCAGAGAGTGGATGTGGCAGCTATTACAGAGGAACTACAATTTCTGCTGCACTGCAAAATTGGGAAAAAGTTTATTGGGAAAAAATATTTCCTACAATGAGTGGAGAATGTCAAGAAGATTGCTTTTTTTATTTATTTATTTTTTTAAATTAATTTTTTTTTAAGCAAGCTGAAACAAGCAGTAGGTGAGCTAACTCTTATTTCATTTGATACAACTTTATAAGCTTCCTGCAAAACGACAGAAGAAGAAAACAGCACGGGCTTAAGAAATATGCTTTAGAGTTTTATAAGCTAATGTGGTCTGAGTTGGGCCAGGTAAATCTTTGCCAAACAAAACCCCACAAACCCACAATCGCCCTGTAAAACTCACTTTGGGACATCCCTTGGGGAGAAGTGTAGCAAGAAAAGTGAGTGTATTGATTAGTTCCTCATTACACAGGCTAACAGGAAAGGCAACTCTTGGTACTGCAGTCGTGGGCTGAGGGGAAGGAGAGAGAGAGACATTCCTGTTGCACGCTTACTCTCTTTCTGAAGTCCTTGGAAGTGCCCAAATCCTCTCTAGCAGTTGATGTGCTGGTTTAACAAAGCCATCTGTCTTGCACTGTAACTTTCTATGCAATAGCAGCACCCATAACGGGTATCACTTACCAGGCTCTTGCATCAGCTTTTCTGTATTTGTAGATAAGAACATAGTTTCATCACCAAAACCATCTCCAGATGACTCTTCAAGGATGTTCTCAGGATCTGCTTCCTCAAACTGACTAATCATTAATTGCAGGTTGAATGCAGAAGGATTTTCATGCTGACTTCTGGCACCAGTCTACAAAAGCATGCAGCTTTTTTTGTATGATGATCTGCTCTCCCGCAGATGATGTATGATCATCTGCTCTCCCACTGCAATACCTCCAGGCTTTGTGAATACATGTCAATCTAGTTTTTGCACAACGTTCACTGTGTGATGATCTTAAGTCCCAGGGATGCCTGAGCTCTTCCAGAGAAACCTGCCAGCCAGGCTGAGACCAAATGCCAACAGGCCAAGCCCTGTTCTGTTTATGCTGTCTAATCTGCTTTCTTCGTTAGGACATTGCACTAAGCATTTATTGTCCTGTCTGGGCCCTACAGAAATGCCAGTGCATGTCCCAGTTGCCTGTAAAGACAAAGATTGTCCTTTTTGAGCTCCTGTGGTGGGAAGCACTGCAGTGACTGCAGAGGCAGAGGATGTTCTGACACCATCTGTCAGTGGGTGCTGCTTTTCCTGCTCTACACTCACTGCTTTCTGGAGCACTTTAGTGTGAAGGCAGAGCTGTGAGGGGACTGCAGCTGCTAGCAGCACCCCCTTGGTGGGACAGTTGGACTTTGCATTTGGGAAGGCTGATAAGGACAATGTAAAGATGTCCTTCTGAAATGGCCAACATGGGGAGGGATCTGGAACTCCTGTCCCTTTGCGAAGAGAAGATGAAAAAAAAGGGGAGAGGAGTATTCTCCAGTTCTGTATTCTAGGCAGAGCTATGGGGGGGGGGTGTGAAACTTCAGCGATGGAGAAACAGGGGTAGAAGAAAATTACTTTCAAGCCCCCCACCCCCAAAAAATTATCACTTTGCCGTGTAATTCCTCAGTCATTTTCCTTGTGAATTCTTAAAGGTGTGTAAATTCTGTAGTGTTGGCAGGGAAATTCCTTCTTTGTCATGTGTGAAAGAGATGAGACTGTTTCAAGTGCATCAGTTTCACTTACACATTCAAGAGCAGGGCATCCATAACTACTTCATTTCCCAGTACTTTCTGATAGGCTTATTACTGAACTGTTATGTACTTTGCTGCCTATTTTCTTGCTAAAATATATTAAAATGCTAAATCACTCCATCTCAGAAAAAAAAACTTAGCTCGTGGGGACCTAGATCAGGATTATGCTGGAAAATGAGTATACAGTATTGATATCTGAAGGGGAGAAAAAGGAAAAACACTATTTCTGACTATAGGAGCAATACTTACATTAGGGGTGAAGAGGTAAGCCAGGCCATCAGAGGCTCCTGGGAGAGTCAGTCCGTGAATAAGGAATACAGTCAGGACCAGGTAGGGAAATATTGCTGTTACATAAATTGCCTAAAGAAAGACGACAGGCAGTTACTGAAAATTACATTGATCAAGCCTGTTTAATGTACGGTCCTAATGGTATTAGATAAGGCAGCTACAGGTGGACACTGCCATCTTTAAAAGAAGCAGAATGTGCTTTTGCAGAACGTATTTGTAACATGCTCTTAAAAACTGTGTGAGGGGAGAGCGGTGGGGCAGAAGCATTGACAGTGGCAAAGGAGAAATATCATTTCAAGCCCCCTGTACAGCTGCTCCTGCTTCGCTGGACAAAGAGCACACTGAAATGGGGCTGGGGGGGGTAAAGGGGGAGGGCTTTCCTTGGTGGTGTGCAACTCAGCATCTGGAGAGCAAGATCCCAAGTGTGGGATAATGTACCTCCCTGGCCTTTCCATACCTTTCCTGTGGTTTCGATGCCTCGGATGGTGCAGAGATAGACAATTGCCCAGCACGTTGCTAAGCACAGAATGAGCCACCACTGTAGTGTGCCACTCTCGGTGACATCGGGTGTTATGTTCAAAGTTTTCCTGTACCAAAAATAATTTACTGCGGTACTTTCGTAACATTCTTTGTTGAGCCCTGGAGGGGGGGGGAAAAGTGGCAAGCGTTAAGAATAAATTTTGAAATTGGAGAGAGCATTGCAGTCGTGATGGAGAAGTGCAGGTTCTTCCCACGTTGGCACTGGTATTGAAAAATCCATTCTTCAATATTTTCTAAAAGATGCTTAACTAAAAGTTTTGTACATATATATACACACACATATACCAAACTATATGTGTACCAAACCAGTTGATTAAAATGTTCATCTCCAAAGCAGACTTGGAAAACAATTGTTTATCTCACTAGTGGGGGCATCTGTATCCTAAGAAATAAAAGAATCCTATTTTTTAAGGCCCAAATAATTTCCCCTACTTCTGTAACAAAGATGGGGGATGTCCAGTTGTCTTCCTACTCTAGAGTAGTCCAGAGGTCTCCAGAAGACCTATGCTATGTGTTGTCTTTTTCCTTAGCCTCTTTCTTGGATTATGGTAGTTGTTCTGCCCTGGAACTTGTTGTCTCTCCTGCCCTGGACAAAAAAAAAGAAAGCTGAAAAATAATTGTGAAGAACTGAGAGCAGCTTCCTTCTCCTGCTTGGGTACACTGTCTGTCCTTGGTCTTAGTAAATGTTTTGTAGTGGGTAGTGTGGATTTGGTTTGAGCCTCAAAAGATTCCTTAAGTACTTTCAGTGCTGTCTTGGCTACTTTATTGAGTTGCTCCTTTTTTTTTTTTTTTTTTTTTTTAAACACTGTTATTTCCCTTCCCATTTTGAAATTAAGCAAAATGGGTCATGGACTTCTTGGCTTTTGTTGTTCCTTGGGAGGAAGATGACTTTGAGTTGTCACTTTCCTAGCTTTTTGATAGGAAAACAAACCAGGTCTTGTGCGCAACTCGGGGCCAAATCAAATGTGGCTTCTCTTCTCAGGGGTTTCTTGGCTAGCTGCTCTAGGAAGCTGACTTGACTTGTCAGATGTGTAAAAATAGTCTCAGCAATCTACAGGCAGAATCCAAAGTTCTCCAGTAGGGTTGTGTTTCCTGCTCTGGCAACTCAGCTGACCTTTCTCAGCACGCCATAGCAAATGAACCGAAAGGTTTCTATAAGAGTTTGTTAGGAGTCATAGCCAATGCATCACCACCTAATGAAAACTCAAAAGTCTCATTTAAAACAACTGCTGCAAGACATAAATTTGGTTCTTAATTAGCCTAGCAATCTCATATGTCTTGATATGTAATTTATGATGATAGATACATGAGTCGATAAAGGACGATCTCTCCATGGTCAGAAAGCAGAGGACAACTCTTTCAAATTGTTATTTGTATCAAGCATAAAAAAATTCTATGCACAAGCATAAAAAATAACCACAACTTCCTTTCTCCCCTTGCCAGTTCCCAGACTCTGACATCTGTGATCCTCCTTTTGCTAGCAGTGATGCTCAAAGTGATGGTTACCTGTTCTGTTTTCATTCAGAGGACAGATACTCCAAGGAAGAGGTTCTTGGAAGGAGTTTAGGAAATACCACATCACCCAGGTTAAAACGGTGTTGTAGTATAAGCTCACCAGAACCGACACCATCCATGAACCAAGCCCTGCAGAAAGCACAAGATCTCAGCTTAGAAAACGTTTGGAAAAAATCACCAGTTACAGCACTTGCTCTTAGAAGCTTGATTCCTGATTTTTCAGGATCTTCTGTTTCTCCCAGAGATTTTTCCCATCAAAGATGGCCATTTTTGCCCTCGGCCAAACGATGGTGCACAGTCCCCCAGCTCACCAGCCCTGCTCCAAGAAGGCTGATGCTCCCTACTTACGTAGCAGGTTAGGGTTGAAATCTTTGCTGTAGTATATAATAAATTTCACAAAACAGGACAACTTTAATAGCAGAGACCAAGAGAGACAGCAGTTGCACAGCACGCCATAACTGCCCGAGGGCACTTTTGTGTCCCAAACCACACATGTATGCCCTAAACTGTTAACAGTTTTGCTCCTACAATAAGGAAGGAAGAATAAGAACACCATGGATTCTGCTTGCTTGTGTTTTTACAAAGGGAGGGATGAACATACCTAATTGTAGGAGATGGGTATAGCTGGAGCCACCACACTACTGCCTAGTATTTCCTCCTGACTGCCCTTTGGCCCTTAGATAAGTCCTCTTACCCACCCCTTTTCCTCCCACATGCCCCTGCAGGCAGGGCTGCCACTACCAATCCCATTTCCAGGCATCTGCTTAAAGAATGGACACAATCCAGCAGTGCTGACTGGAGCATCCGAGGGTTTCTTCTTGTCCCCCAGGCAGGAGGCTGCTATCTCAAAGCCAGTTGAGCCAATGGTTTAGCCTTCTAACAGTGGCTGCTGCCATTCAGTTTTTGCAGCCTAACAATGTGCACAGGGCACAAGATACTTTTTTTTCAGTGTATATTAAATAAGCTAACTAAAAAATTGCCAGTACAGGCCTGCACACTGGTCTGATGCACACTGCTCCGTGGATTGTCCCTCGTGCCCAGCCCCGTTAATAACGTCCCTTCAGGAGTCTCACTGGGCCCACCTCTCCTGAAGGGAAACTTTCCCAGGTGCGTTAGAATCTTCAGGGGGTTCCAGGCTCCCATTCCTGATTTTTGTATCTTTCTGTCTCCCTTCCAGTCCAACTGACCCTAGAAGGGGAAGACTGACTCTTGGAGGGGCTCTGAGAGAGAAGCGAGAAGCACTGTGGGCAGGCAGCTCCTGTGTAAGATCCAAGATCCTGTAGGAACAGCAGCGTTGGCTAACAGAGCTCAAGATCATTGTGCTTCCCACAGCAAAGGTTATGAGGTTTGCATTTAAGGCTCCTGTGTGCCTGGGGTAACACCCGATGGGAGGGATGTCCTAAAAAGCATCAGGCCGAGGTCTGTAGGAAGTGAATGCTGGGTGGGAGCTCAGCTGCAGATCCTTGAGCTGGGACCCCAAGAGACGTACCGACCCCTCCGAGGTAGGGTGAGATGGTATTCCAGGCACCGATGCTGCCTTTCCTCAGGCACTGTCCCAGGGCCAGCTCAAGATGCAGCAGTGGAATTCCTTCGAAGAGAAGAGCGATGAAGTATGGGATCAGGAATGCCCCTGAAAACACAAGTGCAATTGAACCACGTGGTTATCTGCATCTCACTGAAGTTACTGGTTTGTATTTTGTCTGCTTTATGCCGCTAACATAGTCCTTGTGGGGTGTGTTGTGAGAGGCAGCGTTGCTAGGGATACCTGCCAAGTAACATCTTTTACTGGTAATTTTGTTGGTGAAGATGTAGGAGGAAGAACTGGGATGCTTAGTGCTGCAGGATGCTTACCCTCAGGCACTGCTACAGCCTTTCTTTTAAGCAGCATCGTCTTTTCTCCCCCTGCTCATAAAGCACAAGGCTCATAAGCCTCTCCCTTAGAGTGTCTGTTTCCCCTTCTAAAGCTCTCAGATGTGTGTATCTCCTTCCTCCCCTGGTAAAGCAGGATTTTGTGCTGAAGACCCCAAGAGACCAGCTTACTTTAGGGCATGAAGTTCTGCTCAGGCTGTAAAGCCTCTGACTGAGGAAAGACTGAAAGCAAGACTGAAGTTGTTTTGTGAGACGTGGGAGCAATGAAAGTGCTTTCCTCCTGATTTGTAGCCTCTATGTCTTCCCTGTTTTCTCATAGTGGCTCCTTTGGGCCAAAGGCAGCACGTGGTGCTGGGTGCCTGCAGGCAGGTATCAATCCTGCTGACAGCCTTCTCTCAGAAGGGATACGGGTCTGGGACTCCCTCCTTTGCGCAGGTAATAATTTTCATGGGACTAGAAGTTTCATGAGTATGTTTAAAGCACCTGCCCAGATGTCCAATTAAATTTAAATGGTCTAATAGATGGAAGTTTATTGCCTTAGCCAACCAACACAGTGAACACAAAACTCTTTGGTAAAACAAGACAGAAGTCCTGCCTCAGCCCTGCCCCGTTCCTCCCACCAACTCAAACCAACTCTGTGCTCCTCGTCACTTTGTCAGTAAATTTGTGCCTTGTTACCCCATTTCAGCTTTCCTCCAAATCTCCTATCTGAGTCGGCCCAGCTCTGCTCTTCCAGTTCTGGGAACCTTCTTCCCTCCCTCCATACCGTCAGGGAGAGCATCTTCACAATCACCACCACTGTCAGAGAGGAGAGCAGCTCGGCTCTCCGCTCCATCTTCAGCCCCGTGAGGGAGATGGGGGAATGTGCAAGGATTTCTGGTCTCTTCCTGGAACAGCTCCTGTATTTTGCAATCACTGACTATTTAGAAAGGCTGGGCAGATAAGTCAAATCACTTGAGCTAGAAATTGCAGTAACTTCGCTACCTATTGCTGGGTGCTGCGATAGCTACATGCAACACCCAGAGGTGTGTTGTTTCATAGCTTAGCCCTTTGTCAAGAAATACCTAGGAACAAAAGTCTGCAAAGCTCTTCTCAACGAGGAACTGTTCTTAATTTGCCAAAGGTGGAAACAAATGTCTATCCTTATGAGCTGATTTCTTAAAGTGTTTTCAACTGCTGAGAAGCAGATTTGGAAAAGGAGTCTCACAGTTAATTCCCAGCAGGTTAAATCCTCAGTTTAGATCCTTTGTACTCCTGCTCAATAGTCCCCTTACTTGAAGGAAGCTCTAACACCACCACCTCCAAGAGAGAAATTTACAGAGGGAGTTAAGGACCATGGTAGTGTGTTTATTTTTAAGTGCTTTACCACCTGATGAAATCTCACCTGGAGATACCTACTGAAGCTCCCACAAGGAATTTTAGAAGGGCCTGTTGCAATAGAGCAAAGGGTGATGGTTTTCAATTAAAAGAGGCTAGATTTAGACTAGGTAGAAGTAAGACGCTTCTTACAATGAGGGTGGTGAAACACTGACACAGGTTGCCCAAAGAGGTGGTAGAAGCCCCATTCCTGGAAACATTCAAATTCAACATGGATGGGGCTCTGAGCAGCCTGATCTAGTTGAGGATGTCCCTGCTCTCTGCGGGGCTGTTAGACTAGATGACCTTTAGAAGTCCCTTCCAACTAAAAACGTTCAATGATTCTATGAATTTGCAGGTCCTTTCCACCAGAACTCAGTAACCTCTCCCCGTGCTCAGTCCTGTGTTCTTCAAACCTGCTGCAATATTCCCTTCTGCAGCAGCCCAGAGGGTGCCCACCCAACCCTCCTGACAGCCTGGTGCCTTGGGCTGGCTCCTGGGGAGAGCAAAACAGTCACAGGAGTGACCAGAGCACTCTGCTTGTTCCCCCAGCTGTTTGCTGCCATCCACACAGTGCTGGGCCTTCGCTACCAGAGCGCTCCGGGAGGGACCGTCCTATCTCCCCTATCATATCTCCCTGGAAGTAACTGTGTAATAATGAGTGCAAACTGCCCTCCGTTATCTCACTCCCCTTTTCTGTTTGCTAGTTGAACTATTGACAGCAGAGCACGTTTAGATATTCTGCTGATAAAAGCCTGTTTACTTTGTGCTGGTTTGTTCGTATCTCCAGTCATATTTACACCACAGCAAAACATGATGTCACGCTTGGAAAGAAAATACTGTTTTTCCATGAGGGCAATATAAAAAGTATGCCACCTGCAAATATGAAAATACAGTTGAAGATTGGGCTAAGAAGAAATAGCTAATGGAGCTAATCTTTCTAAAACCTGATTCAAATAAATGTCGCGTAACGATATGTTTTCAGTTACTCATTCCTTGGCTTTACAGCATTTTTAGGCAAAAGGGAAATAGTCAGGAAAAGCATAGGCAGTCTGCTCAAACATTTGAAGCTTACTCTGTTCCACAATAAAATTCCCCACCCATAGAAAGAAAAAGAATGCCACAAAGGAATCAGTTAGTAGGACCCCTCTAGCACTATAGAGCACTATAGTCAAGGGCTGCCTTTAATAGATAGGGGAGGATGAGCCAGAAGGCAAAATTTAAATACTACTTTATGAAAAAAAAAATGCCATGAGAAATCTAACCATAGAAAAGGCAAGAAAAAAACATACAAAAAGCAGAGTCTGTGTCACAAAACAGCACATTCAAACACAGGCACAGTAAAATCCCATCAGCACCCATATGATGTGTAGCACAGATACAGCAGAAACTCAGTAGGTTTGGCTTCCATGATGCACAGGAAGAGGAAACTTCAGCAGAAACAATCATAAAGTGCTAGTAAGCACATTATTCCAGATATTCTAAGTGTATTTGTATCTAGATATTTTAGATCTGTATGCTCCACAGTGAAAGGAAAACAAACGTCATACATAAGGAGGAAGCCTGGGAGGAATGTCTAAAAACAAACATTTAGCTTCAGTAACTTTTTTCCTCTCAAAAAAAAAAGTTTTCGCCAAGGACTTGAGCAGAACAAGGTAACAAGCCAGAAAATGAAGTTTGTTACTGGTTGTAATACAATTTATTTTTCTATTGATGAGTGAACTGTGCTGCTCTTCCCAAGAAACTTTTTTTTTTTTCTTTGTTTCAGTATCTTCCCAGCATAGCTGTCGTTCCTCTCAGATTTTATTTTCCTTCTGAGGACACAGTGAGCTACCAAGCTGTAGTTCAAATTCTAGCAAAAGGTGAGGTAGGCCATGGGTTATGAAAGTCTGTAAATCATTGCCCCACATGTAAACAGTTCTCCCTTTTTAGCAGAACTTTAGTGTTTATGTGTATTTGTTTTCCTAGAAAGAAGCTGTATTTTATATTAAAGATATTTTTCAGTCATGCTGTAGGCTCAGGCACTATGTACATTTTTAATACCCATGGGATATGCAAGCATATATACACTAGCTATGAGCTAAAGTGTATCACTGCAGTAAGTTCCAGCTAGAACTGTGTTGTTGGGCTTTCTAAGTACGCACAATGCCTGTATGTGTACAGATATAGCCATATGACTTGTTTGAGTCACAGTTGTAAGTGACAAGCTATATACTGGGCCATTTATAGACTTCTTTTCAATCCCAGTTGTCTGGGAACCTTTGCATTTGTCTCCACTTACTGTGGCAAACAACCTTCATATCCATTAGTCATGAAAAGTAAATAACAAACTTAACTCAGGCAATAAATCCAAATAATCAGTAACGACAGCGGGTGATAAATGTCAGCAAAACTGGTATTTTATTCAATCTGAGTTACTGAGTAACAGTAATGTGCAATGAGTAAGGTCCAGAGGTCTGAGGAGAACAGCTGACTTGAGATAAATATCCAAGAACTTATTTTTATCTCTCAATTTCTAGAAGGTCTAGAAATGAGGAAAAGTACAATACCTAACTCTTAACACTTGAATGTCACCCGAACCAGCTGTGAAGCTGTGATCTGTACCCCAAAAGCCATTCAGATGTCTATGCCACATCCATATCAGGTTTCACTGCACTTCTGGCTTTGGCTGCAGGCATGGAACCACTGTAACTCTCATGGCTCCCAGTTAACCACGATGCTGCTGATGTCTCCCATGTTCACATCTTCAGATGCACACAAGGAGGATTTCTGCTCCAGTACCTCTGAAAATGCTTTTGCATCCCAGTTATTTGCTTTCAAAAAAATGCAACCTCAAATCACACGTGTGCCTTAAATTATCAGAAGAAAAGCACAGCTACATTATACCCTGGTGTAAACACAACAGCTCTGTCTTCTCGGTGGTCTTCATGACTCACTCAAACTCTTCCAATACCAGGTTTCTGGGATAAATTATTCACAAACCCCACAGCACTTTGTTACAGAATCCATCCTGCTGTTGAGCTCTC
This sequence comes from Actenoides lindsayi, assembly GCA_025331215.1. Classification (NCBI taxonomy): domain Eukaryota; kingdom Metazoa; phylum Chordata; class Aves; order Coraciiformes; family Alcedinidae; genus Actenoides; species Actenoides lindsayi. The sequence goes on from WTSP01002751.1 coordinate 88,132, forward strand.
TTAGCCCTTTGTTTAAATCCAGTGACCAAACATTGGCCATAAATCCATACATTGATTCATCACTGCCCTGTGCCACTGTTTGTGGTGATGCAAAGCAGCTATATGCTATTATGGAGTCTGCTAGCTGTTTTAAACTGATTTTTCACTGGCAAAATTAGTCACAGAGAAAAGGAACAACTCAGTCTTTATCCCCGCAGAATTTTCCTGTCTTTATTAACTTTAAACCTGCTTTAAACCCTGTTCTTTTTATCCCTAGCAGCTACTGTGGGATGTATCAGTGCTCAGAAGCTGGATACACAAGCAAACAGACTTTCTGAGCACTGTGCTGTCTGCAAGACAGGTCAGCCTGAGCCTCCTTGCATTTGGATTCACACTCCTCTTGGGGTGGTAAAGGTGTGTAGGGCAAGGATACAGGGGACCCTGGAGGGGAGGGATGGAGGGCAGAGGTCAGACCTCAGTAGGAGGCCAGTGTTGCTGGTCTTCTGATGTGAGGCTGGGATCTGAAGAGGTTGAAATATAGATGGCTACAGATAGTCTCCTGCTTCAGCATAGAGAAGCAACCCTTGGTGCTTCACGGGAAGATGGGGGACCCTTTTTAGAGTCAGTAAAAAAATGTTTCATCCTAATGCATAATGGAGATTTGCACAAAACCCTGAAGCATGAAGTTCATGCTGCTGATGACTCCAGGAGCACCAATGTGTAATGAGAAGTGTGGAGGAACTGTATCTTGCTATGGTCCCATCTGTGAGATTCAAACCTTCACACTCATTGTTCATTGCATTACAAAAATATCCCATGATGTTAGTTTTATTGTGTTGTTTGTTAATATTGAGTGCTTGTTCCCTTGCTCAAAGATAGAAAGGCCACCTGAGATGCTGTAGGGTATTTGTCCCACTGAAGCTCCTGCTCCAGAAGAACATCTTCCTTGCAGGCCCCATGCCAGATCTGTTATGAGGGTGTCTCTCTAAAGGTGTTTATCACTTACAAAAGTATCATTAACTGAAGCGACGAGCTTTTTCCAGCCGTTCCCATGGGCAAGCACAGAGAAACAGTGCGCTTGCACCTGTGGCTTTCTAACCACCCACTTATGGTACTCCTCTGAGAGAGAGTCCCTGGCTTTCACATCTTTTAATTATATAATGGAAAATGTGAAGTCTCCTGGGAGGAGTTTAACCTACTACCTCTTCTCTTTTCTTATCTTAATTTGCATAAGCGTAGCTTTCAGCTGTCCCCCGTCCAGTGTTAAAAAGCTCCTTACCACACAAATAATTTACATTTGCTTGTTCATAGACTGAGAAACATACTCTTACATTTTCAGTTTCATGAGCTTAAATAGTTTGAATTCTTAAGTCATTCCTTATCTAGTTTTTAAAGCTGACTTTGAAAGGTGGAGCTTCAGAAAAAGTCAAAAGTTCAGAAGTTGTCTTTGTATCAGTAGCAACATCTGCACCTACTTCCTAGTGCTCTGCTTACATCTGCCAAGATTCTTTTTCTTGATATGAGCTGCTGTATCTCATTCATTCCACTCCTTACCAGAGTGCCGAAGTGGCTACTTCTTTCTGAAACACCTCCTTCCATTAAAGGCAGCACCTAATCTTGGTTCCTTGGTTGATTCACATGTGTAGTTCATCAAGTAATACAGATACCTTGGTAGAACAAGCTTGGATTTCAATTTTTTTTCTGACAGTTTCTCCAGGTTTGAATTTTATGTTTCTCCAGATAAGTGAAAGATAATGAATAATACTGGGCTAAACCAATTTGCTAGCTGACTTTGTTTTAGATAGCTTACCATGGCAGATCCCAAAAGTTACTGTGAGTGGTCAGTTATCAAGTACTCTTTTCTGATCCATTTATATTTACTAAATTGGCTGCTTCTAAAGCAATTCTTTGTGGGAATGGTGCCCTTGGGCAGCTGTCTGCACCACCTGGCAAGCTCCTGTTGGTGTTCTATCAGCTGAGCATTATAAACAGCCTCACAGGCAAAAAAAAGTGCAATTTAGTTTTGTTCAGGGGCAGTTCCAGGTGATGAGATAGCTCCTAGGAGTATCAGAGAAGGGAGGAGAACGACTTGCTCACCTGCCAGGAAAGCACAGCAACTATTTGTCTGGGGGCTGGTTCACTCAGGACTCCCCAGGACTTCTCACTATTCCTTAAAGCAGGCTGAGTTCCCTGCTCCCTCGGGACCGTAGCAGCAATGTAAGAACTTTAACATTGGTGTTGCTCAGAATTAGTGTCAGTCTGCTCTTACTTCCTAAATGAATGCAGCATTTTTAAATGAAATATCCTTCTAAAAAAACCCCAACCCATCTAATCTGACTGATGCAAAACATTTATGAGAATCGGCTAGCTAAAAAAAAAAATAAATAAATTATGCAAATATATAACTTCCATGCCCATCACAAGTTAGCACAGTTCTATGAGAACTGTAGTTTAGTACTTCGGCACCGTCCCGTTTCAGTCTTACCGCCTCCGTGAATCTGGCACAAGTATGGAAATCTCCACACGTTCCCCAGGCCGACGGCAAATCCGATACAGCTTAAAATATACTGGAACTTATTGTCCCACTTGGGTCTGCCATCTTCCTTAGGGATTTCCAATGGCACTGGTAAACCTTTCGACATTTTAATGAAATAGCCTTGGCTGCTTTCCCTATAAAATAGGAAGATGCTTCAACCTCTGTCTCTCCTGCAGGTTTTATGTGGGGTGAGTGGAGGTTCCGGCAAAGAGAGGCGGAGCTTTCTTTTTGTGTGATGCAAAGGAATGTGTCATTGCCAAAGCTGCAGTTTAAAGACAAAACCAGGAATTATTATATAGAGCCTTACCACTCTTGACTTCTTTGCAGCTCCTTCTATAGTTAGAGAACTTGGGAATATGTTGTTAATGGGTAACTTGAGATCAAGCAAGTTTTTATTTTCTGTTCTCAGATGCTTTCAGAGAAGTGTGACACTGAATATAATTAAAAAAAACACCCCACCCTTACAGCAGACATATTAAAATTGTAAGATACTTGGAAAAAAAATCTGTGAGTAAAGTGTTGCCACTTCCCTTCATATCTTGTTAATAGAGTAAGTGAATGAAGACATCTTTTGTAAAGCAAAAAAAGTAAATGAATAATAAGAAAACCAAACAGGAAAAATTGGACCATGTATATGCAGACATTTAAATCTGGTCCATTTTCTGCTGCTAGAGGTTAATCACTTCCCACCTGTCAATGAATCCCAAGTGGCTATTTTATTGTTCATTAAATAGTTACTGATGAATGCAAGAGCAGAACAATTTCCTTCAATTGAAAGTATGTGAGAATGTTTTTCTGTTGTCTTTCAGTTATAGCAAGGTTTTTCTATTCTGCACACCAAGTCATCTCACCCCACACTAACCAGATCAGCCAGTCAGCTTACTGGCTTCAGTAAATCAACACTTTATACCTGGATTCCCTTTTCAAAATGGGAAGAGTATCTAAGTGAAGATGAAATATTTTTTCTCCCAGAACACTCAGAGAGCAATAAAAGCCCTCCTCTGCAGCTGAGCATACAAACATGGATGGGTTGCAGGTCATCCAGCCAGTTGCCAATTTCACATCCAGGCCACAGAATTCTCTCCAGGTAAGCACAGCCCATCTGCTTGCAGCTCTGCCAACATCCAGATCCCCAGGTGGAGCAACTCCTCCCAGTCCCTTATCAGGACATCTCACGGGGCACACACGACTCAGCTCACCCAGTGTGGTTTAGCAGCACTTAACAGCATCGCTGCTGCCAGGGCACCGACCACCATCGCCCTCACTGCTGCTGTGGTTTGGACTGGGAGTTGGCTTGGGCTGTGTTGGGGCTGTTCTGGCAACACGCTGCCTTCCGTACCTGCCACGTGCAGCTGACAGCTTCCAACTGGGTGTTACTTATTCTCAGTGGCTAAGTTTGTTCGCAGGAGGGAAATCAGACAAAAGTTATTTTTCCTATTACAGAATAGCATCTTTAAAGAGTTTAAATATTTAGTCACACATAATTAAAAAAAAAATAAAATTGAAATTGGAATTCAAGTTAATTATTCAAATACACATTAAATGCGTGGTACTTTACTCTCTACTTAGAGATACACTACTCTAAAGATACACTGGAGAGTAGATATACCCAGAAGATCCATACTTGTAAGAGAGTATTTTGATGATAAGGGAGTGTCAGGGTGTAAATTGAATCAATTCTTATCTTTAGAGTTGTGTATAGGAAGGGCTGCAAAGTGATACAAATGTGTTGTCTGTGTACAGGGACAGTTGGGTGAAAGGGCCACCTCTCCAGAGGGGACTGCTGCTGGCATTCAGCCTGGGTGCTCTAATGGTGTCCCCTTCTCTCCCCAGTGATCACATAAGGAATGGGACCCTTGACTGAATCACATGGAGGTTAAGAAGCTTGAAATAGTTGCAAGGAGGCTGTGCATGTGTCTGTGTGTATGTGAACTAGAGCTACCCACCTTGATTGTGATGGATTAGGGCAAGAAACTTTACACTGCTTGGGTGCCTTGGATCCCCCACCAGCATGGAACTCCCAGACAAGTGGTGCACCAATTGCTCATGGGTGCCAGAGAAGGCAGATTGTGCCATTTCCTGATCTGTTGCCACCCCACTGCAAGACTACCTCTTCTGTCATCAGCAAAAGCAGCGCTGTCTGCTGGGAACTTAGAAGTAATATACAATTAATAAAATAACCAGAACGATAAATTAATCAAACTGTCATTCTCATACTTAGAAACAGTTTTATTAAATATTTTAAACTTCTGCCTGAGACAAATAATATTGGTAGCTTCGTGCAACACAGTGGCATGTAAAGTAAAAACAATTTAATGTGCAAGAGATGTCAGCATTAAGTTACCCTTCAGATTGGCCACCCAACCAGCATGACTGCACATGGGAGAGTCACCTATGACAAGTCAGGTGCACTGCATCCCCAAGCAGAGAACTGCAAGCTGGTTTCAAAGAAGCTGGCTTCAAAGCCAGGAAGAGGACAAATTATTTGGCCCAGTGCCCCAGTCACTTGCCAATGTGGCTGTTTTGCTGCCAGGATCCAGGCAATTCCCTCTTCACAGTACATTGCATTGCTAAGCAAGCAAATGTTTACCTGGAAACAACACATAGTTATCCTTTTATGAAAATAAAATTAACTCTGGATTCTTTAAAAAAAAAAAAAAATTACGTTTCTTACTGGCAAACCATTCTTCCATATTTTAAAATGGTTTTATGCTGAATACTTTAAGTTTCCATTAACAGAACTCTCAGAAGAAGAGATCATAAGGCCCGTACGGTCATTTTTTTTCTGACAGCAATTTCTGATGGCTTTGTAGATGGCAAACACAGGGATGGCCAAACTAGGCACTCCAGCGAGGATTACAATAATAGCATACACCCAGTTGGGATATTCAACCTTCTGTGTTTTGGGGAAATCCTCCTGAAAGAGCAAACAATCATGTTGTAGAAAGTCATGTGGAGCAACTACCCAGGAACATTCAATAATTCCACAGGTCAAAAATCTAATCGTAACAGTAACTAACCACAATGGCACAACAATTTGCCAATCCCACAGCAATTACCAGCTCAAGGTTTTCAAGTCTCAGCTCTTTTGGCCTTAATTTTATTTAAAAGCAGTGAAAAGAAGGTGACGGGAAAGAAGCGAGAGCCAGGAAGGGAGATTGGTGTGGCTGCTCCTGACACACTCCCTGGGTACAAAGGAGCGTGGGGCTGGAGGGGCTCAGAGGCCACCAGGGCTTGATGGCCAGCCAGCCTTTGGGGGGGGAAGGCTGAAATCCAAGGGTGTGGGAGGGCTGAAGCTTTGTTACGAAGGAAGTGAGATTGCCAAGGGGGAGAGAAGAAAGCAGTCTCATGTCCCTGTTTTCCTTTCTCTCCCTTTCTGTCTCTGTCTTACGAAAATAAAATTCCTCTTTATAAATTAAGTGTGCTGTATGGCTGTTCCTGTTTTAAAGACGGTGAATGGTATAAGGCCAGAGAATAAAAATCAGAGCTGGACAGGCAGGAAAAAGATGGGGTGATGGAGAAAATGACAGCACCCACGTTTTTTTTCTACTATGCCTTTCTCTGTACCACATAAAGCTTTTTATTCTGCAAGGGAAGGAAAAGTAGGCAACTTATTGCTGCAACTGTGATTTAAAACATACCAATACATTTGGAAGAGGAAAGAATCATTAATTTCATATTAATTTCTTCTGTCAGTGAGCAGTAGCCATCTAGTGCTGTGATTTTAAATGCACACAGAAACAAGTGCAATATCAAAATAGCTTCACGGATTCGGTCCTTTCTCAACATAGAAAGGCTGTGACATTTACAGCTCTTTTATAATCCCTACTGGGGAAATGACACCTGTTTCAGTCTTGCCTGACAACTGGACTAATATTTTGGTTTTGTCTGCTTTGGAAAAGCTACTCAGGTGTCACTACATACCAGCTGCAGGCATCACAGCTGGATTTAGGACTTATTTTTCTGTTACTTTTTTATTATTACTTTATGTCCTGTAGTAAATTTTTTACAGGAGAACTGTTTAAGATGGGATATGAATATAACTGACTATGACTCTTACACTGAAGAGGAATACATAAAATAATTCTAAATAGATATTTTGAATTTATACACTCACATAGCTAGGGTCCCAAACGCTGTAGAGCAGTTCTTCATTGACTTTCACCACAAAATAAAAGAAGAAGATAACTAACATGATGAGAGGACTGATAAGTCTCCAGGTAATCTGCCAGAAAATGTTTGGCTTGTGTCCAATCATGAATTCAATATCCTTGTTAAACCTAGAAACAAAACCAGGAAGTTCAAGGCAATAGAAACTAGTCAGGATCAAAGGGTGTCTGCTCATAAACAAGGAATTCCAAGCTGGCCTGAGCTGTGCTTCCCTGGACTTTGCTGATATCATTGGGAAAGAAGGATTGATAGCAACATCAGGAGTTAGACCTAAGTGGTTCAAATTAAAGTAGATATCACTGCAAGTCAGGAAAATTATTTCTGGAATTGTACTTTCTTCAAGAAGTCTGTGAAGCACTGGGCTTTCCCTGTAACATATTGCAGTACTGTTTCAGGAGTTTTTTGGAGAACACCTCATGGCTGCATAAATGAAAAGGAATGACACGATATTTAAAAAGAGCAAAAGCAAACTGGAGTATTTTTAAAAATCTGATTCTATGCATGATGTTTGCTTAATTCAGATTTCTACCAGTTTCCTCAGGTTGAGTATCGATACAAAATCTAACTTTACACTTTATTTAAGAGCACCTAAAACTGTGTTATTTGGGTTATTCATAAAGCATGCAGTGGACAATGGGACAAGAATGCCTCCACCAGAAGAAACAATCCCTGCATACAGAGTGATACTGTCTCTTTGACCTCTACATATAGTGCACACACTTCTTAAAAAAAAAAAATAATTTTGGAAGTTTAGGGCTTCTATTGTTAGTCCTCTTGTCTGGCTTTCCTGCATATCCTATGGGGATAAGTCTGAGGTGACTATTCAGTTGGTCCTACATCCATGAACACCATAGAGAACTGAGTTGAGTTTCAATTACTATGTAAATTTATCTTTTCATCCCTAATTTTTAAGATCTAGGTATCATTCTTAAAATGATATGGAGCTCTGTGTCCTAACTGCAGAGCATGTCCAGGTGTCATTCACATGAGTGTCATGGATAACATGCAGGTTGTCCCTCAAGCAGGAGATTGATCTTTTTACCAATGACTTTCTCAGAAGAAGGTCAGAGAAACTCATCTGGGTCAGATAACATCACCTTTGGGCAGCCCTGATAAGCTCTGTACTCAGAGGGAGCTATAGTGATGTGTATTGGCCAGGAACATGGAAGTTTGTTGTGAAACTCTTTTCTGAATCAATCCCTCCCCTCTATGGCTTCAGCCCATGTTCATCTCCTGGGAACGGTTTTAATTTGACTTTGTAAATCGTTCTGAGATTTTAAATCGAAGAAAAGTGATCAACACAGATGTTTCTGTCCTTAACAAATCAAAATAAGCCTTCTTTCTCTAGGCTGCTCCCTCTGCTCGTCTAATTTACCCAAGCTGATTCGTGCCTCCTCAGGTAATATAAAACTTTCTATATCAGAATATGGGCCACAGGGGCATTCACCCCATCGCATGGAGAAGCACAGCTGGAAGGTCTAGCACAGGTTCAAGCAGAACCTATGGGGGGGGGGTTGAAGTTCCCACGCTTTCTTCATATGACTTACAATTTAATTATGAACAGAAAGATGGCGAAATTTGATTTATTACATCTCTAAAAGAACTGAAAGGACAATTACTCACTGCTACAACTGATAAAGTTCTGAATCTATTAGCTAAGAATGTATCTCAGCAGCCTCGGATTTGCATCCTGCTGTAAAACAGTATCTGCAGCCTGCCAGGAGATCCCTGCTTTGGACAGTATCATTTGGCATTCACTGTGAACGCTCCTGGGATAGACCTCTGTTTTAAGCTTTCAGTTCAGTGCCAATGTGCTTGTACTTTGCTTCTGCTGATTAAATACTTAACGCAATTATCCTGAAGAAGATTTATTGTAAATGTCACCATATTTAAAATGCAAATGAGCTATAGTGACACTTACGTGACTGTTGCAAATATATACATTCTGCTGCCTACTTTAAAAATAAATTATTTGCATTATACTTTAAGGCACTTGCTAATGCTTAGTATTTTCTTGCAATATCTTAGGGATGAGTTTATTTTAGTTGGTTGTACAGAGTATTGTCTGTTATAATGTATTAATAAAGTGGAAAGTTTTCATGTACAAATAAAATCCTCACTGCACTCCTAACAAATAATTTTTTCTTTTTGCTGAGAACCACTTTAGAAACACCAAACTATTGTGTAATTTCAGTGAGTTCCAGAGCAGAGGTTCTGTGCAGTGAGATGCAGTAAGATTGCAGCTATACAACTAATCAATTTATGCATTCAATAGTGTTTATCTTAAATTTCTTACCTGTCTATTCCATAGATGTAGACAACTGAAAATGTCTCACAAAATGCAATTATTAACAAGGGAATAGAGCCAGCAAAATTGTCAAATAGAGCCAGCCAGTAATTACCGGAGTTGAGCACAAAAATAAAAGCTATCAAGTAAGACACCAGGCAAATGAGACCTGTGAAAAAAAAAACAACAAAAAAAAAATACAAAGCACATGTAGGTAAAGAAAGCAAGTAAAAAAAGAAAAAAATAAAAAAAAAAGTAAGATATTTTCCCAGTAGCTAGAAAGTGTTATAAGTAACTTTTAATATAGTTGCAGCTTGAAGGTAACCACTTTATTTTTTAATGGTGCTCTAGAAGCCCTGTTTCTATGCAGGTAAAATGGCAAAGTTCTCCTGACATTGCACAGGTGGGAGGTGCTGCAAACAAAGCTGGGGGATGCTGAGGAGAGAAAACAGGCTTTCTGCCACCTAGTCAGTGGGACATTGTTGCACTGAGACAAATTCTTCCTGGGTTCAGATCCTCCAGCTTCACAATGGAGATGATAATCATCATGAGCAGGCTGATGTGCAAGCCACAAGGGTGAGCATCTGTCCACAGGCTCAGAAGGAACCCCATAGGAGCTGCTCCATTGGGGGGGACATGAGAAAACCTTCAGTAGGTTATCTAGGAGTCTTAGAACCATACCAGATCAGAAAGCACACGGGTAATAGGTTGATTTTTCAGCATACAAGCTGTTCCCTGGGGAGCGGGGAGGTCACTTGTCTCTATAAAATACTTACCAGTAACAAGTTCCTTAGGCATTTTGGGGGGGATAAGCTTAAGATCTTGTAAAGGTACAAGCACACCTTCCATATTTCCAAACATAGATGACAAACCCAAGCAGAACAGCATGATGAAGAAGAGAATGGACCACAAAGGTGAGGCAGGCATCTTGGTGATAGCTTCAGTGAAGACAATAAAGGCTAGGCCAGTTCCTTCAACACCCTGCAGAAGATTTCAGAAGCTCCAAAATTAGGCTTATTAACATCATATAGCACTTATATTTACATCACTATTCACTAGACTTGGTGTATGCTACACCGTACCACAATACTTAGGCTTTTTATTTCCACAGAGCCCTCCTAATGTAGCAATATATTTACTGTGATTATAACACAGGTTCTATTTCATGCAATTTTATGGACAACTATTTTCATCCATAATTCACCACTTTTTTTAAACCAAAAAACCAGGTGCATCCATTTAAGTCTTCTTGTGCCTTTTTCACCTTAGAGTCAAGGTCCTTCTTTCTGTGTTGTGACATACTCTTACTGGCAAGGACAGGGTTTGCTCCAGCTGCTTTCTTGCTCTGGGACCCTCTTCCCTAGTCATCCTCTCCCATCATGGCTGCAGCCAGCTAGTTCCAGAGAAATACCTGCTGCTAGTTTGCCAGCTACCTGAGGTCAGCCTAGAGCACTCGTGGTTTTAGTTACTAGTCTGACAGATTCCTAATACTTTCCAGAGGAATTAAAGAATATCTCTCTTCAAAAGCAAAATGGGGTAAACAAAAGTAATTCTTCAGCCCAAGAACATTCCACTCCAATTGCAACCAATCAGTGGAAATATATGAAGGAACAACCACCTCGGGAGAAAAAGCATCAGGCAATTAAAAAATTGCTGTGCGTTCTTATCGTATTTATGGTATCAATATGAGTCAAACTTACATCGCTCAGGAAACTTTCCAGATTACAGGTTTCAAACTTCAGACTTGCAAAAGTTGTTGGATCAGTCGCGTTACACAGCTGCTGCATTTGTTCAAAGTTATCTTGGGTTACGTTACCTTCTGGCAAATCAAACGCGTTCATCAGAGTAAGAATATTTCTGAAAAAGTGAAACACAAGTAATGTGAAATATTTATTTGTAGGCATCCTCAGGATTCCTTTCATCAAGCAAGTTCTTAAGATCATGGTGTCTTTTACAAAGATACAAAGGAAGTAATATTTCTGCTGCTCTACATCAGGTATTGAAATTGGGCGGTCTGGCAGTTTTGTGCATGTGCAACTCTTCCTTTCTTTTTCCAAGGTGATTCTGATACTGTTTTTCATGGCAGGGATGACAGCTAAACGGGTGGGCACTCAAGGGACCCGTGCGGAAGATAGGTGCCCGTCTTTGCACTGCATCCAGGGCACCAGTTCCCAGACTGGAGAGCTTATGGGCCCGTGTGAGGTGTCTGCAATTACGTATCGTGCACTTTTACAGCTGTTGTGGAGCAGCGCGACTGGAACCTGCAGGGTCTGGCAACCCCGGTTAGAAGAGAGTCTGAATTGCTCTGGTAAAATTACATCTCTCCAGGAGGCAAGCTAAATACAGAGCCAACAGAGGAACCAGGATACATTACATTCATGCCACATGTCATCTCAGTAGGCATCAATTATTGTGAATTTTGCTTTTTTTCTTTTTTTTCTTTCAGATTTTCTAGACAATTTTCCCCTGGTTGGTAGAGCTTATCTAATAACTGGAAATGTGAAGAAGGTCATGAATTAATTTGAGTAACCCCCCTGTGTAGTACATGGAGTCACCAGCAGTACCTGAGGTGCCTACGCTGTGGTCCAGCAGTGTCCAGGACCCTGCAGAACTGTCAGAACAGCCTGGGGAGCTCACTTCACACGCGCAGTGCTTTCAGTGGCTCGTTGCAAATGATCTCCAAGGCAGAGCTGCATAGTTTGGCCTCTACGTCAGGAGGCCTTTGAGGATTTGATATCAGCAATAGTAGGAACAGCAGCAGCAGCCTGGTATCCTTTGTTTGTTTGTTTGCTTTTGAAGTATGTAACATAAAATCCCATTTTTCGCTGAACCAGTTTTATTGAAACTTGCCTTAAGCAGTTAAGTACATTCCTTTAGAGTGTTTCATATCCAATGTTACAAATGATTAATTTTTCACATTTACCTCTAAAACTATAGATATTTTAGCACATTTTAGTGAAATAATGTATCATTAATTGAATCTGCCTTTATGTAAATAGAAATTGTTACATAAGCTGCAGTTATATTTGAAAGAACTGTTTCAAAACCACATGAAAATATAGAATATCCTCTTCCTCCATTGTTCCTTTTTGGAAACATCAGGGAATAATGTGAAATATGGTTACTTATGCAACATGTATCTAGGAAGTAAGATGGCTCAAATAATCATCACCTCCTATGGAGCTGATCCCACATGATTTAATTTTTTTTCTGAAGTAATGGGTGGTCTGATACCACGTGCGTCAGGTGCTGCCGTTGTTCAGAAATAATAAATCCATCATTATCAGACTAACAGAAGTGCCTCAGCCAAACACACACCTGCATATTCTGTGGGTTTTGTTTCTTTCAGTAACTTACTTGTCAAAACAGTCATCGTATCTTTCCGTGGCCCTGAATCCAATGATGGAGTAGATGACGGTTGCTGCATAGATGGATGTGAAACCATTGATCACTGAGATAATCAGGGCATCTTTCTCACAGTTATTGCTGCAATTCAAAGAGAAGAAAAGAAGGGATTTCAAACACATTCCCAAAAGTAAATACTAAAAAATGGCAACCAACACTAACAAAATTTTAGCCTACAGATGCATAGGTACATCAGTATGCTCTCTAAGAATATACTAGTATGGCTGTTAAAGAAAGATACAGTGAATTAAAAGTTGGTGTCTTAAGCAGTTTAATAGCTATGTGTCGTCCCCCCGTCCCCCCCCCCCAAACAATCCTATTCATAAGGAATAACTGCCTGAGTTTTTTCCATGTCTGGCTCATGGAAAGTAAAACACGAAGGGCAAAAAAAGTTTGTCTCCACCGTTTTGTGCCTGGCATGCATGTGTACAGACATACATTGGCATAAACTGTTTCTTAGCTGCTGGGGTGTTCTGCTGCAAGGTGAACTGGGAAAAGTGACCAAAAGTTTCCACAGCACTCTGGTAAGGTGAAGTCGCAGTAACCAAGAGCTCCTGAGAACAGTTTTGTTTGATTGTTGGGCATAAGATGGTTCAAAACGTCCTCAAGTTTTAGAAATATGATGGAAGGTTATGCTGATAAGGTCAGACAGGCAAACTATTACATTGTGAAAGTTAAACTGATTTGTAGAGACTTCTCTGCTTCAGGCACTTGCCAGCAGATCTGTGCTTAAATGAAAAAATCAGAAAGAGACGTGCATCTGAGAGACAAGATAAAGAATCAATATTAAATTAGTTAATGGTTTTATGAAGAGGCTGTAAAGCACCAGATATCGTATTTCTCTTGGGCAAGAGAGCACTATTAAGATTAACTTGATATATTTAATTTTATGATCACCTTCAAGAGGAGAGGAAAGACACGCCTGTCCAAGCTAGACCTGCGACACTGTGGTCTTTCCCCATGTAGAGTAGCATTGCAAATAGATCTCTAGCAGGCAGAAGGCACTGAATTGAAATTCTTTGCTGTACCTTCACGTCAGTATTTTTCACTGTATCATGGGATTCTCAACGACAGGCTTGATAAAATTATTTCTTCCCTTCAGAGAAAGTAAGATGTTCAAGCTCCTGCTGGTTATGAAGGAGCGAATCCCTGATGGCATTGAAATCTCACAATATTTCCTGAGATGCTTATACTCCCAAACCATCTGGGAGCAAAGTCACTCACACCTGGTCCAGCTGTTGCTGGACTGCAGGTGGCCCAACACGACAGTGTAATGCTATGGTATTTGCATGGTTTTTTTCTTCTACATTCATGGGAATTTCACTACATTCTGCAGTTTCCTCCTTAAGTCACAAATGATTGAGAATTGAAGGAATGTGGCCTGGTGCCACAGCCCTGTGTGTGGGAAAAGCAGGACACTGCTCCTTTTCTTTGGGTCTTTTGGAAAGATGCAGAACGTTCTCAGCCCTGCTTCTCACAGTTGTGGGAACATTGATTTGGACCTCAAATGGGGCCTGTCACCCCTCACTGAGACTCACAGGAACCAGAAGTTCCAGAATAACTTCTGAAAAACATCAGAAATCGAGAGTGGAGGAAGGGAATTTCATCAGTGACTGAAATGCTGGTGTGATGTGTTCAAATCTGAGCCAAAAAATGTACTTGATCAAACCAGGTAACAAAAACTTAATTCAAAGATAACTATCAAGAGTATTAGGTTCTGAGAATGCTGCAGAGTTTTGTCTTTCAAGACAACAGTGCTGAAGGGATGGAAGGCACCAAGAAGCACTGATGGTTGCTCCAATATTTGGGAGGGTGAATGTAGAATATAGCATCATGTCATAATTTGCTGACTGGGTCATTCCTTGGGTGATGGTAGCTTTTACTCCATCTCTTCCCAAATCCCATTGCATATATAAAGGAAGGAACTGAATTTGAATTCAAACCTCCCAGGTATATTTTCGAACCTCTAAGGTAGAATCTTAAACTGTGTTTTGTAAATTGCTTTGAAGCATGTGCACCATCACTCAGCTCCGACAGCCTGGAGACAAAGGGCAACATTGACATTGTGCATCGAGAACTCCCGCAAAAGAAGCTCTTGCTCGTCAGCCAGTGGTGATCAGTCTGTCTCCTTCTTTCTAGCCTGCATCACAACAGCTTTCTGCAGGAAGTCAACCAGGGCTGAGACCTGAAATCTTGGCTCAGGATAGCTAGGATCAGTCGGAGATGTGCCTTACATGGCCGGGAGGGGATGGTGTCCTGGTCCCAAGTAAATACTGTGTAATGATAGGGCAGAAGTGGACGTGGTTCATTTGAAAGAATGAAATATTCATATAAAATTCGGCTTTTGCCCAGATACTTACTGAACAGAGTTGTAGCTGGAGAATGAAATGAGGCCTCCAAAGGCCAGGGAGAAAGAGTAAAACACCTGAGCACCCGCGTCCAGCCACGTCACTGGGTTGGCCAGCTCGGTAACCTAAGGCATCAGACACACAGCTTTAAGCATGTGAAACATTATTATTTAGATTGAATTTGAGGGATTTAAAACAATAATTAAAATAAGAACTGTAACCATGCAGAACTCACTGTTTTTGAAGAATGTTAACAAATAGGCCAATGTTTTGGGGCTTTTTTTGGGTTGGTTTTTTTGTTTTGTTTTATTTTGTTGTTTTTTTTCCGTAAGGAAAACCTATGTGTAGGTTTTCTACAAGTATTTGGAAAATGGACAAACAAATTACTCTCCATAGCTGACAGCTGCCATGCATGTTTCCAGAAATGGTGTTTATTATTTAGCATAATAATGACCACTCAGAGGTCCTCTCATGGAAAATGAAACCTCTTTTAATTTTGCTTAAAAGTGGTTGTATACTTAAACCATTTTCTTTGATCTTTTGTCCATATAGCCATACTGAGTAGATGATTCCCACTCCCAGCTGGACAATTTGTTCTTTGAAATTAGATTCGTCCTTAACTAGAATCATAGAATTGTCAGGGTTGGAAGGGACCCTAAAGATCATCCAGTTCCAACCCCCCTGCCATGGGCAGGGACAC
>WTSP01002752.1:0-25654 GCA_025331215.1 Actenoides lindsayi
CAAGAGGTTTAGGGTAAACACAAGGAAAAACTTTTTCACTGTGAGGGTGACAGAGCACTGGAACAGGCTGCCCAGGGGGTTGTGGAGTCTCCTTCTCTGGGGACATTCAAAACCCGCCTGGACACGTTCCTGTGTGACTCAGTCTAGGTGATCCCGCTCTGACAGGGGGATTGGACTAGATGATCTTACGAGGTCCCTTCCAACCCCTAACATTCTATAATTTTATGAATAAATTCAGTGCATTTCCCCAAGTCAAGTCTGTTCTGTCTGGGATGGTAATTGCTGAGTCATCTCCCTGTCCTTATCTCAATCCATGAGCTTTTCATCATCGTTTTTCTTCCTCTGTCCAGCTGAGAGGTGGAGAGAGCCCAAGCAGCTTCATGGGCACCTGGAATCCACTCAAGGTCAACCCACCACAAGCTGTAATTGTGAGGTCCTAATAATATTTAAAGATTAGGTTATTTTTATATTTAAAGATGTCACCACTATTAATTTATTTAATACTCTGTTCAACTGAAACTACATGATTTTGATATTTAAGAGTACTGTGCCAGTGTAAGAGCTGATATAAAATCTTGTTTAACCTTGTGCTACAAACACTAGTCTACACCAGAGACACTGCTGTGGATATTTCAACTGATGTAAGAGTGACAAATAGACATTAAAGTTTCTTTTACTGCTGAAACTCACAAGCAGTTAATAAATACCTAGCAGTACCTATATCCACTTTTTTAAAAAAAGGTCCATGATAAAAAAGATATTAAATAACAAAGAAACCTCCTAAGTTCTACAGTCCATGAATTTTAATATTTTTCCTTAAAATACAAAACATTCCTCTGGAAGAATACTTAAACTGAAACATTCAGGCATAGTTGTTTAATTACATATTAATATCCTGACATGGTAGGGAATTAAGTTTTAGTATAAACTATTTGTGTCAAAAATAATCCGTGCTTTTTAGTGTTAATAAAATGAAAAGCAATGTAGAATTCTCCATGAAGTTTAGCTTCAAAAATTCATTTCCATTACCAATTGTCATCTCACCTTTTCTCTGGCTACAGTTCATTTTGGATGCCCAGCAGAGTCTCAAACTTTGGTAACTAGTTTGCTTATCGCAAACCAAAGTTCTTGTTAAGCAGAAATCTATCACTGCAATAAAGTAAAAACAAAAACCCAACCCAAACATTAGTACTATTACAAAATACTTCAGCCTCACGACAGTGGAAAAAATACTAGTTGATAATGTTATCTAGAAAGTTAAGTTTCAGTTATTTGAAAAACAATAAAGAGAACACTTGACTTATAAACAACCAGACACAAGATACACTGAATACTAATAGACATGCAAATAGATTTTAACATAAATGTAATAAACAGAGAAAATTACATACATTAAAAGGCAATCATACCCCCCTTTAGACATTCTATATCACAATTTGTATAATCTGATGCAGTTATTTCAAAATATAGTAAGAATGTGAATAAAAAGCTTAAGCTACTTGTGACATGAAGTCTGATTTTGCTTGTTACTGCAATTAAATTTATTTCTCTGTCCAGTAAAGACCAACACCCCATTCAGTAGGTCTACTGTTTTTTCATAATACTCAGATTTAATTCCCTGCTCTGCAAGAATTCAACAACTGTCAAAATTAAACTGCAAGAGCAGTACTCTGTAAAATGTTGCAGAGATTTAGACTAGCACGTGTAAGGAAGCATTAAAAATATGCTGTATACACAATTACAAGATTTAGATGACTTACCATACTTAACATCAGGAACTGTTATAGAGCTCTCAGTTATATTTGTAGATAGAATAACCTGAATGTTGAAGCAAAAGATGAGCAGTAAATGCATAAAGAAAAAAATATTCATATTAATGTTTCTACATGAAAACACCCAACTTCTTATGAAGAAATAGAAATGTAATGGCAACACAGTATTTCTGCTCTGCATATATAAAAAAAGAGCAATACAACAAAAGAAAACTATTTTCTTGTGCTAAAATCAGACAATTATAATAAAGCAGTAAAGCATACGACAATATAGGAAGAATGGAAATATTTCCTTATGCTTTTGTCATAACAAAACATCGCTCTACTAGCAGTGATAAAGAAAACCAAGACACTAGCCAACATGTGGGGTGCAAAGGCAAGAGAATTCCATACTGGGGGACTACTGTGCTATACAGTGCCACCACCAGTACACTACTGTCATGCCAGTGAAAGAATAGACAAGCACCAACTATTCTAAAGGATAAAAACAGTGTCACACCATAATTTATGGATAACTTCCTGTTATCACAATTCAAGAGAAGTCTAAACACCAGTTAAAGCAACAGCTTGCTAAGAAAGGCAAATCTTGGTAAAACACAACCCAACAAACTGCTCTGCCCTCCTCAAACAATGGTTTGGGTTAGTACAGCTAATAATCATTTATATACATTATCATTTGCTATTATTACCCCAACAAAAGGTTTCACATACTAAAAAATTTAACGATGCAAAAATACTTACTTTTCTGTAGCCAGGAACTGTAGGCAAAAATACATTACTTTGCTCTTCTAATGTCACACATGAGTGAATTGGGTACACTTGCCACCTAAAGAAGATATATTAGTGAAATAGTTACTGATGCAAGAATATAAAAACTAACTACACCTCTGTGCTAAATCATTATGTACTTAGAACTCATACAGCTGAAAGATTCATGTTCAGGTTTAACTGAACTGAAACAAATGTGGTCTAACTTACCTTTTGTTAAATATATTTGAGAGACATGAGTGCATGTAGCTTATTTCATTCAAACCTAGGGGAAAAAGTAATCAAAAGATTGTTTTCTTTCTAATGATCACTAACAATTCTAAAACCAATTCTCACATCTACTTAAATTCTTAATTGACTCGTTACCTCCGTTTCACTGTATGTAATAAAGCAGCAGAAGATTTAAACAGTAAATGTAACAATTAGTCACTGAAACACTGAGAATCAATTTTTCAAGAGTCATTTTGCATAATTTTACACTTACTTAAATGGCAACATCAGAAACAAAGGCCATCTGCCAGTGTCCCATTATGAGCCCTTGTTTCAGTTTCTTACAACTGCCAATGTTCAGCACATGCTGAATGTCTGGTCTGGAATAAATTTGGTATTTCAGCCAAACCAAGCCATTTCCAACAGCAGGGCCAAGGGAAAACAAACAAACAAACAACTAGCTATTTCTGCCTTAACCATCTTACCTGTAGCAGTTCCAGTGCCTACTCCCTGGGGCATGGATTTCACGCCTGCCAGGGGAAACATCCTGACTAAGGGATTTTTGCTGTCTTCCTGAATATCTCCACAGGCACAGACCTTTCTGAGAAACCTAGTTTACTTTTTATTGAGACTTCAATTCCAAAAGCCCCCTTTCACAAAAATCACTCCAACACTGGGCTTCCCTGGTTGGAAATTTAAAAATGAGATTATTCTGTAACTGCAGTACAGGATTACTGCAATTTTCAGTGAGGCTAAATGTAATTTGAGTACCTAGATGTGAATCTTTAGATGACTCTTACTTAAGAACTGAGAAGGAAGGAAGACAAATGCAAGTGAAGGAGAAATATTTTCTAGAAAGATAAGAGAGAATAACATCTTAAATCAGAAATGATAGGAAAGAAGAGTATGTGATTGCCTGGAAATTGTGATCAAGTTACAGTGAGCAAAGAAAAAAAAAAAAAAAAAAAGGCCAGAAAGCAAGAAACATATTTAACAAGAAATCAACATGATGTCAATACAAGTGTGGCAGGGAAAAGAAACTGCAGGAAAACACAGAGATTAGTCAACTACTGGAGTCAAAAAGACTGAAATTAGAAGATGATGGCAAGTGACTACAGATAAGGGAGATAAAAGAAGTCAGGGTTGGGGACAGAACAGATAAACTGGAATAGGAAAAAAAAATGATGGTGGTGTGGCAGAGCAAAATTTAACAGTTTGTGTGAGGCTACTACAGCGGAAAACAATGTCATTAAAACCTTAAAAATAATTTGAAAAAAGCCAGGAAGCCTAATTTACGTCACAACTGAAATGAAGTAAAAGTACTTGAGAATGAAAATAACTGGCCAAATAACAAACTAATGGCTATCACAATAATGAAGTTATTAACAAAGCTCTAAGCAAAACAAAAAAAAACCCCATGCAGACTGGGAAATATAAAAACAGTACCAAATTTTAAGATTAATAAAATAGAAATAACATGTGCCTGTTCATTAACTAGAGAATGTAATTAAAGGTATAGAGAAAACACAAGAAGTACTGCTCAACTATCTTGCTATCTAATGGTTTCTATTTGCCACACACAGATTTTACAGAGAGTCAGAAAATCCTGGTAGGGATATGCCCAAAAAAACAGCTGCTCCTGACTCTGAGGGGACTCTCCACTAGAACATCACGAAGTTGTTTTTGTTTTGGTTTGGTTTTTTTTCAAAGTCTTTAAATAGCAAACTTTCACATCCATGAACTAAACTAATACTTGAACCAGCAGGTAACAGATTTATGATGCTCGGGAAACCTAGTCTGCAGTCTACTTACACAAGTATTGTAAGCTTTTGTTCTGGCTATCATTCTTACTTGAACCTCTTAGCTAAATTTTAAAGGCAATGTAAGGTAACTTTGGGTTACTGTTTAAAGAGGAATGAAACTACACCATCCAATGTACAAGGAAAGAAAAAAAGTGAATTTTACCTTCTAGAAAAAGAACCTAAATAAAGACTATGCTATATGCAGACAAGAGAATGTCTCTAAAAGAACCATAGCAACTTCACAAGATACTTAATAACTAATCTAAAAATCTGAGCTGCTGATTTTCTGTGGATTAACGATAGAATTACTTATTACAGTAGCTTCATTTTTCAAGTGTTAATTTTCGACTCAAAGCTCTTCCAATTATTGCCATATTTGAAGAAATTTGCAAGAAAAATACCCAAATAGACCAGTCAACCCCAGTTAAATATGTGTATAAAAAAAAAAAATCCCTGGAAGAAGTGCCAGAAGCAAGCTCATTAGACGACAAACAAGGAAAAACAAAGTTATCAAGATGTATACTCACCTGGCAGAAATACTAGCACACTTCCACGTTCTGATGGAACACTCAAGTTTGTTGTCTCCCTAACAAGAACATAGAGTTTCATTAGTTTTACAACCTCTGTCTACGTTACTACCCTCAGTTATTTTATTCTGAAAGAACAAGGAAAGCTGCACATTTTTTGTAAGGTAATATTTAAACTTCCTGAAGAAATGGAATTAAAAGCACTATTCACCACTGTGTTTTCTGAAAAACAGGGTATATAAACATTGGAACTGGAGCATTAGGTTTAGTTTTGTCTTCAAAATTATGTCAAAACAGACACATTTTTATATAGCTATGAAACAAATCAAAATTAGGTTACCAAAGATCTTAAAATTAAAATGTAGTATACTACCACGGAATTCTATGCACTTATTCAGTAAGCTTTCAAGTATCTCTTGTATTCTAAAAATATCACTAGAGACCTTTAACAAAAGCCTAGCATGTAAAAAGGTAACTGTTTTCAAGAACTAGACGACAAAGTCAAAAGAATCACAACATAAACAGGAGACACCTTCAATTCATCTGTTACAAGTCAAGAAGCTAAAAATCACACAATCATAGAATAGAATCAGAGTGGTTTGGGTTGGAAGAGACCTTTAAAGGCAAGGTAGTCCAACCATGCTGCACTGAGCAGGACATCTTTAACTAGATCAGGTTGCTCGGAGCCCTATCCAACCTGACCTTGACTGTCTCCAGGGATGGGGCCTCCACCACTCACCGGGCAATCCGTTTCAGTGCTCCACCAATTCACCTTAACATAATACAGAACTAAGATTTTTTCATTGTAATCATTCTTAATGTAAAATTTTTTTCAGGCATCCTGAAAGTCTCTACTCACAAACTATAATGAACAGAAAGTATAGTTTTTAATGGAAGGTACATAACAATGGATGCTCGTTAAAAAAAATTCTGGTATTTGAAAACTGAGGTGCTAATGCCTCTGCTTACAAAAGGTAGCTGATTAGTAAAAGGGAGCTTAATTTGGCTAGTCTAAACTCCAGGAAAACACTCTACCAGAAAAGATCGAAAGAAATAAGGAAAACAGCTTAGAGGTCACTACTGTAAAAAAGTTAGTACCATATATACATAGCTAAAGAGCTAGTGAAAATTAATGCCTTGTTTGTATTCTTTTTTTCATGGCTTAATGTATTTTTTAGTTTACAATACAATTTAATAGTTCTGGCTTTATTTGCTCATATAAATAATATTCAGCTTTGGTCTGCAGCATAAAATCTAGTTTCCATATGACATTGTAAGTGACCATTCAAGTCAGCACTCCAGGGCATGAAGGGCATTTCAAGAACACAGGACATTCAGTAAGAGCTACAAGCAGTCTTCGTATGACTATTCTCAGTAGAAACCACACAAATACATAAAAGCAGAGATGCGTAGAAAATTAAGTTACCACTGACAACGATAATACATGGGCTGATGCTGTTCATTAATTAGTGTCTCATTTCCCCAAATGATCACTGACTCCAGATCTTGAACTGTACCTTACCTATTGCTCTTCATCTCCAGCTCATCAAATGACAGAATCAAAGACACTGCTACTTCATACATTTCCCCTACTATCATTGGTTCCTCAATTCTTTGAGGAGGAAGCTGTGTGAAGAAAAAGTATTGACGTTAACACAGTACAAGGGGCAGAAGGCTGTAGGTAATGTATCTGTGTCAATTTGTCAAGTGTTTTTCGATTCTAACTGATCCAGCACAGAAGCTGTACAAGGACATAGCTTAATCTGCAGCATTCATTACATTTTAAATAAGACAATTTCCCTCAAACATCCTACCATTCTAATGCTGAAGAAATACTTCTGGTATTTAGCTACTTAAGATGAGCACTAGCACTAACTCCATTCCCTAACATTTGCAGGACATACTCTTTATCCAGAAGTACCAAGCACATGAGACTAACCACAATCCATGGCAATAAGATGGCAAGGATGAAAGGAATCTGCCTAAGGTAGGCACAAGCCTTCTCAGTTGCTATAACACAGGTCTACTTGACTACAAATTAAATGTGAAAGAGGTACACATTTAATTGTCTTTGCATTTAATGGAACTTGAGTTTCAGGTCATAACCTGTCACAGAACTACTGTTCTCTTGTACAAAATATGACCATGATGATTCTGTCTACACACTTTTCTAGCATTCTGCCACAAACTCAGGGCTTTAATAGTTAAGAACACAAACCACCAAGTCTTCAGTGCAAAGACAGTAACTTAATCACATTTCAGTTTTAAAAATGAACTAGACATGCTCTGAGATAATATTACACATTTTTCCCTTGTAGGGAAAATGGCTTTTGATGATTGCTCACCTTTCATTCTCAGGGTTTCTCCTTATTCTAGCTGAAACTTTTCACTGGACTAACCGCCATCTCTTCACTTCTCTAGACCTGCATTATAGTGTGATCTGCCCTCCACATAGTTCATGTGATTAGAAACTACAGTTAAACTGCATTTCTCTCCCTCCTATTATGCCTCTGAAGTCCTTCCCTCCATCCTCAAATGAAATAAACTGTTAGATTTTAACATAAATGTAAATAATGTAAGTCGTTCAAGATTTTCCCAAGAGAATCAAAAGGCTTGAAAGATCATGTGTGTGTGTGAGACTGTGTGCGCTTTAAGAAATTATTTTTTTCCTCACCAAGTAACAAACCTCCATTTTTACATTTACAGTCAACCAAGTATCTCTCCTAGCTGCCATCACCTGCTGCTTAATACATTACAACAGTATTTTATTATTCAAACGCAGCTTTATTTAGGCTTGGACGTCTCATTTGTAGTTTTAATGAAGTGGTACCGTGACTGAAGCAACAGTGAAACCTGAGTATTTGTGCTTTAGGAGTAACACTCCGTAACACATAGTAACAATAAAAATGCAATTATCAGCAGTAATTGGTAAATACATGCAGATAAATACCAACATAAGGTAAGAGGTAGCTGTAGCCAGGGAATTTTAACAAGGTTATAAAATGTAGGGAAGAAGCCACTCACAGAAAGAAATTAAAAATGTAAGCTGAACAGCCAAGAGTAATACTTAAGGTTTCTACATGCAAAACTAAGCTATTCCTATAAAAGAAGCAAAAGCTATTTATCATCATCTACATTTCACAGGTTTGCTTTTATTTTAATCAAGCACGAAATTAGGATTACACATGTACTCCAATTCAGTTATATAAGCAAAAAAGGATTCTGTTCAAGTTTTCAATAAGCAAAAAAGCAACTGAAAAAGATATACTGATAAAGTTGGAATGTATCATATGTGTACTGATAGGAGTATCATTCATATAACGCATCCTTTAACTGTCTGAAGCGAGATGAAATCCAGTAAGACAATGTGTAAACCAGTGCATCTGACGATTACAAATTTTGGATACAGGCAGACAGATGATGTATACTCTGAAAATAGAGTCCCAGCTGGCCCAGCTACTCTGCTCAGAAGAAAATAGCTATCTTCCAACGTAATGCTGCTGAAAGGCAAACGTGACCCCAGCTCAGGAAAGGTCATTCCAAGAGAGCGATGTGTTAGTGAGGCTGTACAGAACCCCCCCTCACTCTGAAGTGACTCACATCCTGTCAGCGTTTCCAGCCAGCACACTTGCTAGCCTTGGAGTAAAAGAACTCTTGGAGACAACAGGTATTCAGTTTATGAAGCCGGGGAAACCAACGGAGATTGAAAATACATCTGCAAAATTCTTACCAGTTTTTAAGTGAATCAACCAAAACGTGGACAGAAGCAAATTCCAGCTACTTCAGTGACCAGAAAAATGAAGAGGCTTTCTTGTAAAAAGAGAAATGCAAAGACTTACCTTGCCTAACAAAGCAAAATGAAAGCCAGGAAGAGGTATTACTGCTGTCTACAGACATATCCAAAAGTAAGAAAGAATGTGGGAAGAAATTAGTATAATCTAATAAAAACATCACACAATCAACCAAAAAACCCAACAGTTTTGGCTCTAATCTGTCACAGTGTCCCAAGGTGTTCTTGGGAGTAAAGGCAAAGGAAGCAGAAGTGTCCTTTCATTTGCTACTTTACCAGCTCCAGCACTAGGACTGTACAGCCAAGTCCAAGGTTCAGTGGAACTGTACCCACGTGACCAGTACAGATGTTTCAGAGAGCTGAAAACGCAGAAAACTGAACTGTCCAAACGAGCTATTAAAATGCAATGGTTTTTCTACCAGTTTCCCTTTCTTGAAGGAACGCACGAACAGAATCACAAAAGCACTGCTGTCACTACCAATTTGGCAACACTGATTTACAACAGCTTTTGTTACTGCAATCTCAGTCCTCAGCTTCCCAACCCTTACGAGAACAGCAAACCTGTAACACTACCTCATGAGGTCGCCTTGGTGGCTGCAGAAAGAGGAATTTCTAAAGATCCTGAGAAAATTATCCTACATTTTTTCCTGCTAGACTATCAACAGGAAGATTAAAAAAAAATGTTATCAGTAAGACCTTGACACTACCCTTTCCACTTCTCTGATCCTTGAATCAAGCAGCCAGGCAGACTTCAGGTGTACAACTCTGTCAGTCCCAGAGTTTCTCAACTGCATTTTACACCCACTATAGTAATGCTTTTCCAATGAAGCTTGATCAGTCGAGGAGAAAGTACAGACAACATTCTAGTAGTTTTGAGAAGTAGTACTTCCCCCCTCCCCCCCAATATATATGATAAGCTAAGAAATTTATCCTTTCTGGTCTGCTCAAACATAAAATATTTTGGTTTTAAATTATCCCTGCTTAAATAACTGTCAAATTTGTCTTCTCAATTTTTGTTACCAACGGTACCTTTAGTATTCTTTAACCTGACAAGGCTGCCACATCACTCCTAATAAAAGGTAACGATGTGACAAACAGCAAATCCAAAAGCCCAGTAAGAGCTGACTGAAATACAATATAATTGGACAGCTTTTGACAGCAGTTCACTACCTTTCATCTGGACTCTGACTTAAGTTCCAGGGATGCAAAGGAGTTTTTACATTTGAAAGCTAAAAATGGGACTCTCTTTTTTTCCTTAGGTAAGGAGCAGAGACATGGGATTTCACAAATTTACTGTCAAAAAGTAACATATAGACCCCCCAGGTGTTTACATTTTAAAAATCTGCTCTCATAATTAATTATAGAATTAATTTGCATTTGATATCTCTAGTACTATAATATAGCAATAGGTAAGCATTTGTACAACTGCCTTTACATTTGTCTACAGATACAGCCTTCATGCATTTTTCATCAAAACCTGTGTTTCACTGATTCTCTGGGGCTTAGAGGGTGCTGATATGACAAAATAAGGATTCAGTTAAATATCCAGAGCAATGTGTTTACAAAGGCCACTATGCCAAAAGAAAAATAAACTCCTTTTTATAAACCTACACTCAAAAATTAATCAGGAACAACTATAAATCACCCAATATCTGGACAATGGCAAGCCAGTGCTACACTGAAGAGTGTTTCTCCTTCCTTCCCTCTTATTTTTATTCTTTCCCACAAATGAAGTAATTCAAGTGGAAAGCTTTATTTTTGAGTCAGCTAGATGTCTATTTAGCCACAGCAAAGGGTTTACTGCAAACAGGGAAACAGTAGAAAAACTAATGACTGGCATTTCGATTTATCTTTCAAATCACAACTGATATCAGTGGATTCCCAAATTATCCAAGTCAGAACTGCTCAAAGAAAATTTTTTATTTTTAAGCATAATTTTAAAACTTTCTCATCTCCAGAAATAAGTGACATATTAGAGCCGAGAGCTCTGCAGGATTCATAAAAGAACTATACATCTGTAGAGTAACATCCAATTATTTTTGGGAAGGGACAAAGGTTCATACCTCTCAGCAATTGAGACAAAGGACTGAACTGATTTCAATTGAGATGTTTTAAAGAATGAGTTACGATTTACATAATCTCATTTTATAGTTATTAATTTTAAAATCAAAAGGAAACTTGGAAAAAGTCTGCTTATCTGTAAAGCAAATACTGTTTTTTCTTTTAACTTCTAGTTTTTGTGTGAGTTTTATAGGGTTTTAATGGCAAGAATAAAATATTAAGAACTAAAGCCTGAAGCATGTACTTCGGGCAGTTAAATCCAACTAATTTTGATTTTAGCACAATGAGAGATGTGCCCCTGCTTCCATATGGCAGCGGTAACTCATTACTTGCCCTAACACTCAGGCGCTCCTTTCTTTTTTATTAGGATGCTACATAAATCTACTTAAGACTTCCCATGTGTAGAAGTAATTTTTCAATAAAACTACTATTCAGAGACAACCTCCACACATAGCATTGTAAGAAACAAGACGTAAGAAGAAACATCACTGCTTTCTAATTCAATGTCTTCTTTTTTTTCTTCATACATTAAAAAAAAAGTAAAGAAGAAAAATCAAACTCAAGTGCACTTATGTGCTTCTACTGTTGCCCTAAGGTACTCATGTTGCCCAAAGTAACTTCTTGGACAATCATACTCTTCTACTGAAGAAAATGGCTATAGATTGGACAATGCAACATAAAGAAACAGAGCTAAATGATCATATAAACAGAGAAAAAAAATAAAAAAAGCATAAGCACTAAAAGCAGTTCCTTTTGTTCGTGCTCTTTGAGGTGAAAGGTGTGGCAGCTGACGTGCAGCTAAAAGTGAACTATGACAAACCCAGCTCGACTGAAGTAGACTTCTTACTGGATTTCTTGGTTATCTTTTCGTTGTCATCTACCACCAAAAATCTTTTACAAAAATTATGTATTACATAATCTTCTCCATATTATCTACATGCATTGCCACACTGATGTATAAACCTGATGGGCCAGCTGCTGTATGCATTTAGTTTATTTTTTTGGCTGCCTAAAAACTTGAACAGTTGACAGCCTTTTATTTTAGGTTGCCTGTGCTGAGGCATAACCAATGCCTGTGCTGTGTACAGCACAAGCAATTATTTTCTTCTGGGTTTCCCCTAAACTACCTGTTTTGTTTTAATTCTCTAATATAGGTTATGCAGAACTAAGGGATGAAAGCTGAATAATAACAGTATGTTCACACACTGCTACTTTTTAAGTGCATCCCCTGTTTTGTTCATTGTATTAAAATTAGAAGTGTTCAAAATGATCAAAATTAACCAGTGATTACTCCCATGCCCCAGTTATTTTTGAAGTGGCTATCACTATTAAAAGCCTGCGTGCATTTGTTACACTTGGCTTTAACCTCTTTATATTCTCTTGGGCCATAATACCGTAAGAGTTTGGATACTCAAGTAAAATCCTACACAGCTGTTTTTCAACTTTAAAACAAGTTCCCATTACAAAACCACAGATGCCAAATTAATTCAAACTCACGTTTATTTCTTCTTTATCTGTTGTCTATGCAGATATGTGCTATACAATAAGAGCTCTGTAGGAGCTCAAGGAGGAACGCTACAAACAAATATACTGTGCTGTGACAGCAAATGAATCTTTAGCCATTCCTACCTTTCTTAGCCATTAGAAAAGCAATTCTCCAGTGCATCCAGTTGTTAAGTGGTCACTAGGGGTCTGGTGAATACCTATTGATCTAACATTTTTGTCACTTAAAATTACATTATTTGCCATGGTGGCCTACATAGCTACAACAGAGGTATGTTCAAAACTACTGCATAACGGCTGTGGGATTATTTAAAAGAGAAAAAAAGAAACAAGAAAAAAAAAAAAAAAAAAGAAAAACCAGGGAGCACATGAACCTCAGCTGACAAAAGCCAACTTGATAACATCAAACTTCTAATCATAAAGGTTTCTTTTCTGATGACTAACTCTTTCTGCCTTTGAGCTATAACAGCAATGTGAATCAGCCCAGGAAATACTTCCTGAGTTTGTCAGCTGTATTCAAAGTGATCTATACATACTATTATGCTACCTTCTACATTATTCATCTTGGATGCAAACTACCAAACAAAATGCCACTTAAAGATTTCCAGCCCTTTACATTTTTGTTACATGAAAGAAAAAATAGGCTGCTGGTAAGCAGACCCCTGTTTTATCATCATATATTAATTCTTATCTAGAACTGTAATGTAAAATTCATTATTTGTAATTTTATTACACAGCTTTCAACTGACTATTGCAATTTCTTTCTTACTATGTCCAAAGACATAAAGTTACATATTTACAATACCTGGAAATTAACAGTGTGCTTCAAATCATCAAGATAATATTCTTCAATTGCATAAGGATTTCCTTCCACCTTAAATACACAGGCTGGATTCAGACCATTGTGAACTGGAAGTGCAAAGTAATCAGCAAATTCTTTACAGTTGATGGAAGCAGACATCAATATCACCTGTTTAAAAAAAACAAAAACAAAACCCACACACAGCAAATGTAAAAGTTTTCACACAAAATACCACGTTAATGTCGGAATCTCCACTTATTCTTTATGCTAAAATGTTCTAAGTTTGGTTACGACAAGTACACACCCTATGCATGCTTAAGACAGTGAAAGCTTAAGATTCCCTAGGTAGCATGTGGAGGAGGAAGGCAAGCACCTGGGAGAGAATGGCTCAGGCTCCATGCCTAGGGCAGACAACTTGACAAACTTTTTCCTGTAGTAAAAGTTCAACCTAAAAACATATAGTACTCTTTCTTAAGCTTATGATCTCTACGTGGTCTTCAAAAGAAACAAAGTGTATGCTAAGTACTTTCAACTCCTGTTTCACTGAAGAGTTAGATTAGATCAGTGCCTTTAACTCCACCCGAAGATGGGATTACACCTGTAAGAGCAATAACTGTAATTATAACCCAGACTTAAAAACATTAGTATAATGACTTGGAAACGTGTCAAATAAGTTTTCTCTCCGTTTCAATTAATTTATGCAAATATAAAAGAAAAATGTTTTCTAACAGAAAACATAGTAAGACCTGTGGGGATTCCTGCTGTTGACACAAACCAGATAATCAGCATTAAGGTCAAACGCTTCACAAACCATGTATGATCCAATTATTTGGTATTCTTGATAGGCAGAGGCAAGTGCTAAGAAATGAACAGCTTCACGCTACTGGTTGTGAATGTAAAGACTAGTGAGTTGTCCTATCAGCAAGGGAAGGGATAAAAAGATGTGAAGCACACAGACATGCCCTATGCCAACCAGAAAGGCACTTTCAGTGAGAGCATGCTTGGAAAATCTAAAGACCAAGCTAGCTGAGTTTGAATCAATGTAGTGAATTGTGTGGAAGAACATAGACTCCCTTTAAATAACAACAAAACCAGCCACCATAGGCTTAAGTTATGTCTGCTTTGAACAGACCAGTTCACATGAACTGAACAATTAACTGAAGCTCTTAAGGGAAACGTACAGTCTCGCAAAATTTCTGCAGTCTGAAATAACTGCACAAAAGTATAGTAAGCTAGCCTATCACTTGAATTTCTTACAATCAAGAGTTCATTGAGACCACAAGACTAAGTATATCATGCTAAATCTCTGCAAACTCTCCTTTAGTACAAACCACAATTTCCCAACATGCAGAGAAAAATCTCCGCCACACTTTATTACTGGTGCTGCCTATATATAATGATCTGTTATTTCTGGTTTTGTTTCCTCCCCCACCCTCTTCTCTATTTTTACAAATATGTTATCCCATCTACAACAAACAAAACAAAACAAAAAAAGCTCAGTATTTCCAAGAGTTAATGCTAGCATATTTAACCAAGGGTAAGCACTGCCCTCAATACCAAATACCTAATTCTAGCCCAATAACCATCTTGCATTTTTTAGCCTTAAGCAGACTTCAGAAACTAATGCATTTTAACATGAGGGGAAAAAAAGTCTCTCAGAACACATTATAGCAGCCAAAAAAAGAATACCCTTTAGCTTGCTTGCTTATGAAGAGTGGCACACTAAATAATATTTTAGCAAAATAGGATGACACATTTATGGTAAGTTGTTTAAAACATGCCCTTTGTGGATCAAAAGCATGTAAAAAAATTGCATGAGAACGTAGCAGAATACACTTTGAACATACCTTTACAGGCTGTGAATTGGTATGCAGCAGTTTACGGATCACCAAGAGCAAGAAATCCATTTCTTCTGTACGCTCATGCACCTAGAAGACATTATCCACAATTCCATTTTCACTAACTGATGCTCTTCTTTTTGACATTCTTTCTTTGCTACCTAATTTAATATTTCTGTAATGTGGAACAACAATACTTTTTCATAGAAGAAAAAACACCTTTTAAGACTATGTATGTTAATCCCATTTTAAAACCCCAACAGAGATGTTCAGATGACCACGGCGCCCTTTGTGAAAGCTGTACGCCACTATTACGTCATTAAAACTGCAGAATGAGCAGAAAACCACTCGTGAGCTCTAGCCACTAGTTCTACTACAGTGAACAGTAACAACTGAAGTGATACTGAAGTGGGGTAAGTCAAATGTACCCGAAAGATCACAAATGACCAGGCAGGGTCTATGCTGGTTTGTCTAAAAGCTAAGCAAACTTAATAGACATCTCTTATTCCTAGCAGCTTCTAGCTATGACCAAAATACACAACTGCTTCCTAAAACATTATTTTCCACTCAATTCTTCATACATCCTAGCATCTGACTTTAACTACTCCTTGTTGTTCAGTTAATAGTTCTCAACAGTATTAATGATGATCATACCCCCTTTCTTGAATGACAGTTTAAATGCGCAGCAGCTTTTTCTAGAGCTCAACTATCAAAGGTCAACATTCAACCCCTGTAAGGTAAATAACATTCTAACACAATATAAAGATATATTTATATTCAATACTGCCCCATTATGAAAATAGTTTAGCTAAGGCAGTTTCCAGGCTGACAGCAAAAAAAGCTTCTTGCTGTGAGAAGTCATTAGTTTCAGACCTATACTTTTTTAGGTATGTTCTTAAATGCTTGCAGTATCCTAAGAGGGCTAGGACCTGCAATTAAAAACATAGTGGAGAACATGTTGCTGTTAAATTGGTTACTATTAGATCAAGATCACAATCTGTGAGCTAGATGATGGGGGAAAAAAGTGACATATGGGGAAGAGGAGGGACTAGAAGTTCAGCTGGGAAGGAAAAAAACCACTTATTGTCTTGAAAGTCTGAAAAAAATGGTACAAGCTGATACCATCAATTCAAGTTCAAGAGCCCAAACAAAGAAGGTTTGAAAAAATCTCTACATACATCTGTTCTCCCGCAATAAGGGGCAAGAAAACTCCACTCATCAACTTTTTATTTCAAAAATGAACAATCTAACACTTCTCTACATATGCATCTTCTATTGCTTGCAGTATCTTACCGCTAGTCTGCATTTCCTTATCATTGCCTTAAAAATGACAAGGCTTGCAAAATTCTGCTAATATAGCAGAGTGGTCTCAAATCTTTCCCATGAAGACAACTGATTAAATTCTTTAGGATTTGTGGGGTTTTTTTGGTTCTTTTGTCTATTTGAATTAAATCCTAAAGCTTCTTCACACAAAAGTGTAACTACTTGCTCGGTCTTTCCCAGGTTTTCAATGTGTCATTTCAAGTGCATTCACTACAGCCTCCATTATTACTGAACCAGTCTAATGGTACACCAAGTACTGTCTTCCCTGCTCCTCAAATAGCCAACAATCAAAGTCACTCTCACTACAATACCGTAATGGAATAAAAATGAAAACCAGCATTAAAAAACCCAAACCAAATCAGAATGACAAACTAAGTCCTCTTCTGTGTTACTACATCTCAAGAATTAAGTCCTGCATCTTAAATGTGATTTATACTCATGGTTTGTGAAAGCACAATTTCACATCTGACTACGTTTAACAGCTGAATAGTGGTTACCAGGGAAAATAAGCACAAAAACCTGTAAAAATTACAAGAAAATAAAACCACACACAAAACCCTACAAATACATATTTTTTAGCTTTTTAGGGAAATGGCAGCAATAAAAATGAACCCACATGTGGACTGTAAATCCAGACAGCAAACAGGCAACTTTCAGAGGGCTATTTTATATTTTTCAGGACATCCTTGAAGAGTAAAGACTCTTTTCCAAGGCCAGCTCTTTTCCAAGGCCAGCAATAGCCAAGTTAGCGAAAACTATTCATCTGCTCCTAATAAGGCCTAGCCAGACACGCTTGAAATCCATATAGTAGATTTCAAATGGATTTCAAGCTAATCACTCCCCAAATTCCTCTTCACACCCTCAGTTCTAAATTTTGTTGCTCAAAGGATCACTGAGACAAGTCCATTTCAAGAAGTGTTAAGTTAGCTTAGACAACTTATACAAAGCATTTTTACAAGTGTATGTCTGCATTTTTTTTTCTTTAGCATAGTAAGAGAGACAAAAGAAAAGAAGGTTTTCTTATTTAAATTTCTTAAATATAAGTTATATCCACCAACTTACTTCATCAATGAAAATATGCGTAAATTCAGATAGGCTTTTGGAACAAACTAATTTCTGAAGGAGGACTCCAGTTGTCATGTACAGCAGCCTCGTCTCCTTTGAGGAAATATTCTCTAAACTTATCTAACAGTGAGAAAAATGACAGAGATGGGAACAAATATTTAATGTATTTACAGGAACACATATCTGAAAGAATTCCAAAGTGAAATATAGTGTAAAGCCACCAAAATTATTTCCTCAAACTTGTAAAAGCCTCTGTACAAACAAGTTGTTAAACCCCAGAACCAGTTAACTGCAGAAATTTTCTTTGGAAGAAATTAAAAATATAATAATTTAAAACCCTGAAGTTTATCAAGTAAAGGATCAAAATTCCTTGCTGAAGGCTCAAGCCTGAGAAGAATTCTTCAAAGGTTTTTAAAGTTACAGACATAATGTATATTAGTGGAAGGATCCACAGAAAAAGGTTTTGCCAAAATACAGTTTACTTACTGGACAGGAGAAAAAGGACAGAGGTAGAAGATGCCACTAAGACCAGACAATTTATTCCCAAGAAGAAAGTTAGACAACCCTATGTTAAACAGGGGATTTCTGATTTCTAAAATACTTCTCTAACTTTATCTATCATCTCAGGTGCTACCTACCCAGGCACGCAGGCAAACCATGACCACCTTTAGCAACAGCCTAGAGTCTACACTCACCTGTTCTGTATCATTTTCTGCTCAGCTCACACAAGTGCTTGTAAAACAAGCACAGCACTCCCACATATAGTGTCCCAAAGACTGTTTGGGGGCACATCACCATTTTATATCTTTAAGACTTGTTAGCCTAATAAATCAATTTAGCAATTTTGAGTAATTAATTCAAAATATCAAATAATATAAAAGACTTTATGTAGAAGCTACTTTGAAAAAAAAACCATACGTAACCCACAGTAATCCTACAAAATTATAACTGGAGATTATTAATATTGGCTTGGCTAAAGTCTGAAATAATGTCAGAACATGATTTTCACTAAGTTATTTGGAGTGCTCGTCTTGCAGAAGTAGGACTTAGTGACTGAGCATAAAGAGTATTTTTACTTTGTCTTCCAATCTACCTGTGGAAAAATTAAACCTCAGAGTTGTTGAAAGAAAAATAAATAGGAACTGTTAAGAATTAATACTTACAGAAAGAACAGCATTCAGCAGGGATTACAGTATCTGATTATCCTTTTGATGAGATTATCCCTCTGATGAGAAAATGAAGC
This sequence comes from Actenoides lindsayi, assembly GCA_025331215.1. Classification (NCBI taxonomy): domain Eukaryota; kingdom Metazoa; phylum Chordata; class Aves; order Coraciiformes; family Alcedinidae; genus Actenoides; species Actenoides lindsayi. The sequence continues at coordinate 18,705 of WTSP01002752.1, forward strand.
TGATGTATCTGCATAGTACTATAATACAGTACTGCTATTACTAGTAACAGGCCATAAGCTTTGTACTGAGTTTGCAAGGACTAAGGTATGTCAGGTCTGCTCTCTCTTAACTTGTCTTGATCTTCAACCCTTGCTTTACTTGGTCTAGTTGTGACAGCAGTTTAGCGTAGTGTAGAGAGATAAAGGCTTAGTATAGTAGCAGAGACCTTGGGAAGTGGAGACAGAGAATGTGGCACAGAAGAAAGATGTGGGGTAACAGATGAGGCAGAAGCTTGGCACTGTAGACTTCATGCTATAAACAACTGCTTAATGTTCAGTTAAAAATAAAAACAAAAACCCCTCAGATGGGTTTATAGGTAACAAAGAGAAAACATCTAATGTACATAAATGGCACCATATGTAGCACATGTGGAAGTAACCTGAAGCAGCAGCCCTGTGAGGAAGTAAGCTGTGAATGCCTGTTAGCAAACATATACACATGTGACCCTAAGGGGAAGAAGGGAAGGAAGAAACAAGAAAAAGAATGGAGAGGAAGAAACAAACATGTTTTCCTCCCAGCAAAGGACACCAGAAACAGACAACTCCGCACACTACTGCCAACACCAGTGTGACGCACCAGCTTTAAGACCCAGAGGAGTTAGTCCAGAGGCAGGTACTGTTGAACTAGCAGTGAAACAATGATCACAGCGAGGATATTCATTAATGAGTTTAGAGGAAAAAACCCAGAATATAGTTTTCCCACAACCATTTCAGTGATATACTTAGAAGCAATCAAGAAAGAAGGTACAGTACTTTTTAATGTCTTTTAAATACAATTTGAAGTTTTCTTATACCTGGTATCCTACAAGTCCACCCAGTGTCCACGCTCGTTTCTTGCTAATCCACCTGGCAAGGCTGCTGGCACCAATCTTCCGAGGCTGGGTAACAGCAATGCTGCAGTGGGCAGACCGCTGAATGTGATCATCCAAAACATACTGGGGAATTTGTGTGCTCTTGCCACTGCCAGTTGCTCCTTGTATAATCACAACTGAATTGCTTTCTATCAGAGACAGTAGCTGAAACAATTTTTCAAAAAAACTCCTAAGTGTACAAAACAATTCCAAACAGATTTCAAACAGAATTGAAGTATCAGTAGCTTCCAGGCCAACATGATCTGAAATATCACTTCTCTGATAAACACTGTGTCACATTTTCTGTCACCTCTTAGGCATCTGTAGCTAACTTGACTCCTAAAACACATTAGAAGATCACAGAAAAAAAACCAACACCAAAACAAAACAAAAACCAGAAAAAAACCCAAACCCAAACGACTACCACACAGGCACGCACTTCTGTAGATATTTCAAATAAATACCTACAAACAGAAAGTGTAACAGCAATGTTTCCTCCTCTAAGAATTTTTATACAATGGTTTTGTACAATGCTTAAAACAGGAACAAAAGTTTCCTTCTGGGGTAAGAAAAAACACAACTAACCAGCCAAAAAAAACCCACAAAGCCCCAGCAAAACAAAGTATGATTTTCAGCTTTATTCCCTAATGAGAGAAAACACAATGAAATTACCTCTTCTCTGTGTTTGGCTACAGGCATATCCACACATTTCTGGTTAGTTATTGGTATGGAAGTACAATCACTCGATTCACACTGAGACAATGAAGTATCTAGGCATAAAAATAAACAACAATAAGTTATTTCAATAGAGAAAGGGAAAGAACAGCAGGAGAATATGATCATAGTATTTGGAAACCTAACCACCCTCAAATTCAAATCACAAAGTTGTAAGCATTGATAGAATTAATACATTTTAATACTGATTGAAGATATTTTCTGTTTCTGCAACTGCTGTTTTACTGGCAGCAGCTCGAAAAACATTGTTCCTGTGTATAATCCACTGTCAGTGTCAGGGATTTATACAATTCTATACTGCTGTGAATTACAGAATTTTCACTCCGTTAAAACTATTTTTGGACAGTTTGCATTACAGTTGCCAAATCTACCCCTGTTCCCAAGAACTTTTTTTGACAATGCTGAAAAAATATGCCTTATTCATGTACCCATGGGTTGTTTTTCTTAGGTCCATAATACAAAGTAACCCCTAATGCCATAGAAAGATGACTCTATTTCTACCACTTGGCAATTAAAACAAGTCTGGTTAAGTATCATGACGATCTTTCAGTGTGATACTACATTCTGCAGTCTTTTGGAAGGATTTAGTCTCCATTATCACCAGGTAATACAGGACAAAAAAATCCTTACAGTGCTACCCTGAGTTTCTGCTCAGCAGCCTGCAGTCTGTTGGCCGTTTGACCATGAAAAACAAAAGAGCAAGGGAACAGGTGTGGAGGCAGGCGTAGAAGGGGAGAAGTGGGACAACACTTTGGTAAGGAACAATTTGCAAGTTACAGTTAAACAATTTGGCTAAAAAATAACCCAGCCGATTATACTGAAATCAAAAGAGAAAATGGTTTCAATTTCAAATGTGTTTCACCAGATACTATGATGATAAAAACTCGTATGTCACTTCTTTTTATGTCATTTCCCCAAGAAATAGTGGGAAAGAAATCTCTATTTTCTTTACAAAGGCAGTATTTCCTGTAAAGGCTAGCCTAAATACCTGACTGCACAGCTATAACATCCTTTCTTTGGAAAGGTTACTAACAATCTCACAGCAGTGAAGCATAAAAAGGCAGAACAATTTTTGTCTCTGTAATGTATCTGACTGTGCTCCAACCTCCCAAATTGTTTTAAAATGTCAAGGAATACAAGTGAGTTATTTCCACATTAAAACAATTCCCCAAAAGCTGGATAGTTCATTAAGACAGTTTTATAAAGCACTAAACCCAAGAGTTCTGCTGAAGCCACACTCTCCAACAAGAAAGGTCCTTTGTTTAGATTGTGGATGTAATTCACCAGTTAAGAGATGATCACTGCACAGTTATTTATTCAGTGCTACTAAATACATATGAAACAGAACTTAATAGCAGCGTCCCTTGAAAATATTAACCGTCCTCTTTAAAATACTTTTGGTCAAGATTCTAAATATATTCCCCTGGAATATTCATATATAGTGTTCTGTCACAGCAATACTGTACAAAGGCTGACTGGCTTCCCTCTGGCACAAACATGTCACTACTGAGACATCAGTAGCTCTGCACGATTTGAGCAGTGCTAGAAGAAATCTCAAGCTGCTAGGGAAAAGATCCCAGTGCCAGCATATTCCCGCTAAAGCAAAATAACCTTCCCACCTCTATCAGGTTTTCCCTGTAACAACTGCAATTTCAAAAAATGTGTTCCATCTCTGTACAACAGAGATGACAGAAATTCTAGATTAGTGCTTATAAAATGAAGGACAAAAAAAAAGAAAATGGTAGGATTCACATGATAAGCTTCTCTAACTCAGTAAAAACTCAGCGCATTAATACGAGAAATTATTAACCTAAAATTAACTTAAGATTTTTTGTATTTTAAAATACAAAGGAACAAACCAGAAACAACCACCAATATTCATGCACCTGTTGAATAATCAGAGCAATTAACTAGATTTTGTATATAGGATTTGTTTTCACTGATGAAATGCAGCTTTTTTTAATATATATTGCATAAATAGGACAGTTCTATGACAGTAATATCTTAACTTCTCCTAAGCATGTAACTTCTCCTAAGATGTTTAGAAAAAAACATACCAAAATTAAACAACCATCCAATGTCAGCCACCATCAGTATGCAGAGTTTGAGAACTGGAAGTCATGTAAGCATTTAGTAGATGCTCCAAGTACTGAAAAACTGTACGGTTTGGTTTTTTCTCTACTCTGTGCATAAACTGAAAGAAACCTTACTGACTTTGCCTGGGGAACTAATCCCATAATGACTGTGAGATTTCTATCTAGAACAGACAGCGCAGTCTTGGATGCGCAGCTTCAGGTGAACGCCGAGATGACCCAAGCAGCCATGAAAGGCCCTTCTCTAACAAACTGTGGATACAGCCTTTTTCTGAAATTCAATATGATCAAAAAACCCAAAACTGGCATTGGTAACTATCTTAGAAGACCTTAAACTTTTGGCTTTTTTGTTTTGTTTTAATGAAAGGTGTTCTGAACAATGGAGACTCACTACAGAATACAAATACTTGAATATACACCCCTATGAAAGCTCTGAGGTTATTCTATTCATTTAAATAGCCATCTATGTTAAATTTGAAAATGAGAACTGGTCTTTGGAAAAAAAATACCAACACCACACTACTGCAAATAGAGGAATATACAGATTCAAGGACCTACAGACCTATAAACTTATCAGCAAGAAAGGCACAAAGTTTCACTTCTTAAATTGCTCACATTTTCTGGAAAACATTATTAAGACTGGGACAACAAATCCAACTGGGGCACACCTCTGTAAGACAAAATATTTCCACATATAAGAAGTATGAATGCCAGTCCAGAATAAATAATGATATTAATTTCTCTATTCAGAGTCAGTGCAAAAACAAAATGAAAACTCAATTATGGGAAAGATGAATTCACCCGCTCACTTCCTTTTCAATTATTATTAAAGTTCAGTGAAACTATGTTGACTGCCATGACTGGAACAGTCTACTACCCATGAAACAGCAATTTTTGAATATCTCAGTTATTGTAGCCCATATAGCAGATGTATTCCTTCTGGTACCTTTTTCAGGAATTCAATTTCAAGAGATCTTTTAACACAAGATTAGATCTTTGTATTCACCAGTTCTGGGAAAAAGAGAACGTACAATTGGATCTTGGTATCTGCCACCAAGCAAATTAAAGTGATATGCATAAGAAGAAAAGATATCTATACTTGAAAGTACTGGTTAGGTGACTCAAATGAGATACTTCCTGTTTCACCGATGAGTCTTCTGCTGAGCTACAAACACACAAAGCTATTACAGCTAATAAGTAAACTCACAGGAAAAAAGCCACAGGAAACAACCAGGTTCTTACACCAAGCCACAAAGCGTAACTTCATAGTAAGTCACACCACCTCAGTCGTAACAGAAAGGACATGGGGCTGCTGCTGACTGAGCCCTCAAGAGCTTTACCCAGAGCCCGGGCAAAGCGATTATCCTTACTGTCTGGGGAAAACAGTCTAACAGTTTTCTGCGTCTTGAAGAGCTGACTGCTGAAGGATGCCCTCAGGTAATATTAAAATTCCTAAGAAAATATCACAAGTAATTAGTCTTTGCTTGTGAGACTTCTGTTCACTATTGCAATCCTTTTCAACTTGCACGTATTTTGAATACAAAGGGTTTCAGTGTGAACATCTGTGCTGTGATTGATTTTCCTCGCATGCATCTATCTGTTTGGAAACCAAAACATTTAAAGAACTCTGTAACTTAAGGTTTTTATGTCAGAAACCTAACTGGAAAGAATGCTTAAATTGCTTCTTCTCTGTAGGCAATTACTTCACCTCGGAGCAAGAAGATACCCAGAAGAGATCCTTTCAATAGTGTGAAAATAATGAAGACAGAAGTGGAAAAAAAACCCTGCCATCCACAAAGTTACATGAAAATAATTATACAAGTGTCATTTTTGCCCAAATTGGGGAAAAAAAAATAAAATCTATTTTCTGTAGTATGCTTAATGTTGCCAAGTGTCCCATACACACAGCTCTGGAAGGTTTCACTCTGCACAGCATCCTGTGACCTCACTGAATCAAAGGTACATGCAAGTCCGAGTCTGAAACATCCAGTACCAACCATGAAATGAGTCTGATGGGCCAGGGAAGACAAAATGCTAATGATCTACTTGTATTAGCTAACCCTTGTGACAGACTATTTTCTTTTGCTTTTATTTCATCACTTCAAATTCTTTTTCAAAGCAGTATAGTTTCTACCATGTTCTGTAGAAGCCAAAGCTCCAAACACAGTTTCCTAACTACGCAGGATTTAGAATAGGACATCAATTTACACAGAAGATAAAACCTCCAGTTAGAACAGCAATTCATAAAGAAAGAAGCAACCAAAAGGGGTACCAAGTCTGAAACCTTCAGGGCAAATCAGCTTCTCCTTTCCATCTTGTGCAGCTTTTTTTCTTGACTATACTTGCACTCACAGTTATAGTGGTAGGGCCTGGACTAGATAAATCTTTGATCATTGATGACAATTTCCACATTCTCAAATAGAACATGCACTTCTGGATTGATACAGCTGAAAGTTACAAACGGCTCTTGGGAGCTCTTATAATCTGCATGATGGACACACTACCATTTGAGAACAGCAGTCTCATTAACAACATACACATTTTAATACATAAAATCAACATTAAAAATCCCACGCTCACTTACTGAGCTTATGATATTGTCCTAACATAATACTCCTGAATCTGTCTGTAAGTCCCAGATGATAGCAGTAAGACCAGGATTTTCTGCAGTTTTTGTGTTACTCTGCATCTAGGAGGGATTTGGCAGCTCAGTCTCAGAGTGCTATAGGAATCTTCCCGTGCTGTCTCTATCCAGTTTGTTGATATTCTCCCCCTGGATTGCACACAGCTGGGAGCAGAGTGATGGCCAGAGGAGACAGGCATCAACACAGCCTGAACAGCTCCTGAAGCAACCAAGACTCCAGATCATGTCACAGATGAAGAGTAAGCAGATGGGGCGAGGCGGGGGAAGGGACAGAAGAAAACATCTAATAGATTAATATTAAGCAAGTACGTGTTTGCTAATATTTTAGTAATTCCCTCAGGGTTGTTTGCTAACTAGTGCTATTTAAGTAAGTTACAGCTGGGAGGCAAGAATAAATATTAGGAGGTATAAATTTCAAGGACAAACATTTTAGAGGAGACCAAGAGAAAATAGGTGTTTACAAAATAAAATAATGGGAGGACTAAATCTAAACCTAATGAAGTACAACAAAGGCAACTGTAGAGTCCTACACCTGGGGAGGAACACCACCACTCACCAGTACAGGTTAGGGGTTGATCTGCTGGAAAG
>WTSP01002752.1:25754-65532 GCA_025331215.1 Actenoides lindsayi
AGAAGAGAGAAGACTGAGAGGACATCTTATTAATGTTTACTAATATCTGAAGGGTGGGTATAAGTAGAAGGAGCCAGCCTCTTTTCAGTGGTGCCCTGTGGTAGGGTGAGGGGCAATGGTCACAAACTGGAACACAGGAAGTTCCACCTCAATATGAAGAAAAACTTTACTGTGAAGGTGACAGAGCCTGGAACAGACTGCCCAGAGAGCTTGTGGAGTCTCCTTCTCAAGGGGCTTTCAAAACCCACCTGGATGTGTTCCTGTGTGGCCTGCACTGGATGATCCTGCTCTGGCAGGGGGGTTGGACTCAATGATCTCCAGAGGTCTCTTCCAATCCCTTCCATTCCATGATTCTATGGACATGCAGAACTATTTCCTAAAAAGCCCAAGCTACAACCCTATTTCTTTAGGGAAGGAAAAGTACTAGCATCAGTTCTGTTCAAAATTAACCAGGCTGCCAGAGCTGCTAAATTAAGCTGCTAGCCTACCTCAGGCAGAATTGATTTTATAGGTGGAGGACATTTAATGACCTACAGTTTCTCCTTGAATTAATCAATACCATATATTTTTAAAGAAACTTCTAAGAAACTTATGCTTAGTCAACTTGTTGCTGTTCTTCCTTTGATAGTAAAGCACATGAAAATCTAGGGAACACCACAGTCCTGAACAACAACATTTGAAGTTTCTTCCAGTCCCTTTATTTTGATCTTTTGATACCTCCTCCTCTCCCACGAATATGATGTAAAGTCAAGTGAAGAAGAGACAGTATTTTGCAGTTAGGACAGATGGTCAGCTGAACTGCACATGCTGGACAGGCCAACCACACCTACTGTCTCTCAGCTGAGGATAGACCAAACAAATGGTTTTGTCACCTACCCGAGTTTCAGAGGTCATATAATTTGCAGCCATGTTGAAGGACAGCGATTTCTAGAAAATTTCTCAATTTGCCAAATTTTTGCATATAACAAAGGGATACAAAAAGTATTACAGAGAATGACAGGCAGAACAGCCAAAACAGATCAACGTCCTTTCTTGTGAAATCAGCTACATTAACAAATTTGGAAATTAAGAGGCACACTAAGAGTTTGAAGCTGAGCAGTCCTGACAAGTGAGTCAACCTTATACCGCTTTCACCAGAGCTCCTAGGAAAGAACTGAAATTAAATTTCTCTCTAAAGGCAGTTCAAAGCAACAATCAAATACATACAGATATAACATGGATAGAAAGTGCAAAACCAGAATAAAAACATGAATTCAAGGAGTGGTATCTTTTCCTTACAGATGTGTTTCAATCCTGTGTCTACATTTCCCAACACAATAAAAAAGATGTATACACATAAATCCACGCAACAGCATTATACATCATGGTTTGCAGAAAATAAGGTGCTTACTTTTCAATATCATGCTTTACACAAAACAAATTCACATACAGCATTAAACAAACAAGAAATACAACATAGGGTTTCATGGTTTTGTTTAGGGGAGGAGATGGGAGAAAAGACCACAGGAAGTAAAAGGACAGGTGTATCTGACTTTCTAATAGAAACCAAATGTATTTATTTATTTTACCTGATTTATAGACAAGCTGATCATTTTTAACAGCATTAGTTTCTTGTGCCTCTGCTTGTTTGGATTCTTCAGTATATTCAGTTTCAACACTCTCTGTGACAGGCAGCCTGAAGAGGAAAGAAACGACAACTCAGTAACTGCTTCCTAATCTAAGTAATGGGTATCTCTGGGAATAACAGCGTTTTACAGTAAGTTCAGAGTTTCCGAGTCATGCAGGAAATACTTCAATGAACAAACTCCATAAATAAATTTTGTCTCTGCAGTTAGATTCCACTGCGTGAGGCAAGTGCCAAATCAAATCTTTCCATTCAGATTAAAAAAAAAAAAAGGATCTCCCAAAATATCATCCTTTAAGTTCTTAATACCTAGGTATTTTTTTCCTTATGAAAGTCTACTATTTCTTCTGAAGAAAGATGAAATAGCTGCGATTCACCAGTTATTGACACAAGAAATAAGAAAATACATGTAATTCTTGCATGATTCCTTGGAGACAGGGGAAGTAAACAGGAGTAAACACCATCATCTCATTGCTTTATGGAAATAACTTTTGTCTTTGAGTCAAGAGATGCTGGTGGCCATGGCAAAAAAATATTAATGTAATCACCCGATTACTGAATTTTAAAGAAATTTATTACACACAAGACAGAGTTTATCCATGACATAAATAGCGTGAAATGGGATTAAAAAAAAAATCTCTTCTACATAACCAGTACAAAGAAAACCACATGGATTTCACTAGAGACTAAAGAAGCATATATAAAGTGATTTTAGAATTATTAAATCATAAATGAACTGAAATACAGAAGAGTTTTGGACACATCAAAAGCACCCCCCCCTTTTTTTTTTTAAATGAAAACTAGAAACCAAAACTATGGTTTCACACATTAATTTAAACTCTGAACCCAGGACAGGTTTTTGCTATGCAATACCTTGCTAATGCATAGCAAATCTGTTTCTCTGCAGGTGTATAATTGAGACGTTTTATGAAACCATACTGTTGGAGACATGCTTATTTCTTGACCCAAATAATAAGCAACACTGACTCCAAAAACAATTAAGCTGAAAACAAAAAGAGATTTTTAACATGATACTGTGACACATAGCTCTCAGAGTAATTACAATATCTTGAAGTGCACCCACCTTCTCTGACAAGGCAAACTGCCAGCTTGGCTCTGCTACAGACTACTCATTTACAACATCACACAATGTTAAGGGTTGGAAGGGACCTCAAAAGATCATCTAGTCCAACCCTCCTGCCAGAGCAGGATCACCTAGAGCAGGTCACACAGGAACATGTCGAGGTGGGTTTTAAATGTCTGCAGAGAAGGAGACTCAACAACCCCTCTGGGCAGCCTGTTCCAGTGCTCTGTCACCCTCACAGTGAAAAAGTTTTTCCTCATGTTTCTGTGGAACCTCTTATGCTCCAACTTGCACTTGTTGCCCCTTGTCCTATCATAGGACATAACAGAGAAGAGCCTGGCTCCATCCTCCTGACACTCACCCTTTACATATTTATAAACATTAATAAGGTCACCACTCAGTCTCCTCTTCTCCAAGCTAAAGAGACCCAGCTCCTCAGCTTTCCATCATAAGGGAATAATTCCCATCACACCCCTTCTAATACACCCCAGGATGCCATTGGCCTTCTTGGCCACTAAGGCACATTGCTGGCTCATGGTCATCCTGCTGTCCACCAGGACCCCCAGGTCCCTTTCACCCATGCTACTCTCCAACAAGTCAATCCCCAATCCATACTGGTACACAGGATTGTTCTTTCCCAGATACAACAAGGGCAAGAGTAGAGTCTTGCATTTCATTTGCTTTCTCCCTGCCCAACTCTCCAGCCTGTCCAGGTCTCGCTGGATGGCAGCACAGCCTGCTGGTGTGTTGGCCACTCCTCCCAGTTTTGTATCATCAGCACTCTGTTTAGATTAGTCATTATTTCCTCCTATGGGAAACACCAAGTACTTATCACCTAATGCTGTCAACAAACCAAGAAATGGCCTTTTATCCTATTTTAACAACATTTTAGGCACAAAGCTAAGGCAATTTTTCCTTGGATCTCAAGTATCTCAATGCAGGGTTCAACAGGATTGCATGCATCTGCACCATTGCCACATGAGCAACAGCTGCCTACTGCCAGCAAGCAAGGCTACAGCACTTACATCAGTAACTCTTATGACAGGGAACACTCCACGACAGGCCTGAATCAAAGATACAGTTTGGAAAAGTCCATACACATCCCCACATCAGACCTCTTTTTGAGTAGGCTACTCCACTGAATGTATATTAAACACAAGTAAAAGCCCAGAACACAACAAAGGTATCAAAGTCAAGCATTCAGTAGTTGAAAATAACATAATTGAGCTTGGCCACACAATCTCAATTCGGCAGCATCGCATGCTATGGACTTCAGTGATATGACCAATTATTTTTCATTTCCATATGACTGCAGCCTCACCAAGTGCACTGGACACACATCTTCAGACAACAAAACCTGGTTATGCAGTAAATACAATTTGTCCTTCAGTTGTCTGCAAGAAAAAAAAGCCATCTGATTAAGAAAGTACAAGCTGTCATGTAGGAACAGGTATAGTGGGGCTGTCAGAGCCTTGAGCAATAGCAAGCAAATCACTTCAACAAAACAATTCCACTGAGGAAGTAGGGGCTAAGGGTAAGAAAGGTAGGACTGTGTTCCTCATTTGCTGTAAAGACTTTACAGAAGCATCAGTATTCAAGCAGCAGCTGAAGTCAGCTAAGAAACAGTTTTATGTAATACCAGATATAGTCAACTAAATGTTCCTGGAGATGGGGTATTAAGCAGCTCAAAATGGTGTCTCAGAAGTACGTGCTTTTGACCTTTGCTTGTACAGCTCCAGGAAAATGAGGACAGTATGACCTCAGTTATTTGTGAGAACACATTAATATTTTTCTTTGGATATCTGGATATTTTCTTTCAGAAATTAGGTTTTCTATCTTCAGCAAACAGCATGCAGCAAATAAACCTCAGGCTATGCAATGAATAAAGAAAACATTTAATAGCCAGTCATTAAGAATGAACATTGCTCACTCGCACTGAATCAGGCTACAGTCTTCAGGAAAATCATATGCAATTGGAAAATTGCATATGGTCATATGAAATGAGCAGACAACTGTCATTACATTAGTTCTCAATGTTTTAATGCTGAACTTTGCAGCTTTAATAAAAATAAAAGCAAAATAAAAAACCAAAATCACTATGAAGCCCTCTGGCACTCCTCGTGTTCATCAGAACAAAACAATTCTTCCAAGTAATCATCAGTAAGTCATCAAAAGGAAGTATCATCCTATATATACCTGGACAAACAGAAAGGCATGGAACATTTTTCTAACGAGTTTCAACAAATGTTTACTGACAGCAGAGTAATGACAAGACTCAGAAAATTTAAATGTATTCCAGGCTAGGTAAGGACAACACAAATGAAGGGACTTCTCTGCACTCAACTTATGAAGCACATGTCTGTCCAGTACACCTATTTCTATTTCATCTGACACAGTGAAAACTCACATCTCAGTACACCTGCCCTGTTAGAGCACATATCCCTTAGGTTTTCTAGATTCCAGCCTTGACTCACCTACTTTTAGACTCCTCTGGGTCTTCCGAACCCCCATTACAGCATTGGCAAATGACTTCTCAGCTGCGTATATGAAGCACATTCAGAATTTTACCAATTCCTTTGGTGACTAACAGAATTATGGAAAAATGTCAAGTCATTAATTTAAGGAAGCCTGCAAACATATGAAATTATGTTCACCCTGAGCGGACAAAGGTATACAAAACTATAAAGTACTGAACAAGATCAATCCGTCACTCAAGAAGTAACTCTTGCTATGTCCTAGCATCTGTAAAACGTAAGGCATCAGCTACCTACGAAGGTGTACACGTCTCAGGACCTACCTATTTTGGAAAATACTCTCAGGTGTAGCAGACATGGGAACTATGAGCCTGATAAGCAGTGGCCAGTAAAAGGCTTTCTATCCAGGCAAAAGGCAGAAGACAGCATGCTTCTTTATGGAGGAGAATTAACACCATTTCGTAGGAGATAACAGGGCACTTCTCTTAGTCCTTACCACAGGGTTTAACCATTGCAACGTTTTTCTGCAGTGTGACCCATCTTGGCACATACAACTACTTCAACTAATTCTGAGCATTTCATTGGGACAAAACCTTTTGAAGTATTTCCTTTAGCTTAAAGAAAAATGCATTGTCATAAACATAAAATTAGATACAGCTGCCACTTCAGGGGAATTACTAGAAGGGAAACACAGTTTAACACCAAAAATTGCTGACGCATGCGATTGTAAATGCTTTCAAATACAGAAAGTGCCTTTCTTTAAATAAATACAGCTAGAGAAAAGTTTTCCTTTTCTTCAAGCTATAGAATGACCTCCAATAAGTCAACAAGACCATCTTAACAGAGTACATCTGGTAAATTTTTCCATTTGAGCATTTGAATTATTAACCAAAGCATTTTTGCATATACTTTGTTATTAAAAAGAGACTCAATTGCCCAATCTCAACCATAACTGTGACAGGTAATTTCTTAGGCTCTTTTCAGTGACATATACTCCAATGCCAATGCATACACTGAACACAGTTCATGTCTCTAGAAGCAATGCTTTAAAAAAAAAAAAAGCCTTATTAAATGTAAAGATACATAATCTTACTCCCTGAAAAAAACAGCACTGCTTACACAGCAAAACTGATTGTATACTTCAAGTATGTAGTGACATTTCAAGAATTAAGATGCTTGCCTACTCAATTTCAGATAAATTTCTATGAAGTATTTAATTCTGAGGTAGAAGCTCCTATTCAGGGCCACAGAACTTTAAGAACGTTTCCATCTTAGTGACAAACAACTGAAAAAACAAACATTTTAGGGCTGTGTTTTTGAAAATTCTTACAGATGTACTTTTTGCTTCTTTATGTTCTGCCTCATTTGACACAAAAATTCCTGTTCACATGGGACTGAGTTGCACACAAAACTAAGGACACTCATTTCACAGATGACAAGAGAAGTACTGCCCCAAGTCATGGCTTCTATCACATACGCAAGCTGTCCACCTACTTAAGAGATCTTTAGGGAGGGAATCACTTAAAAAAACATTTAACTTTATAGAATACAGAGCAATATTTTGCTGTACAATTTTAGTGTGATATATACATAGACTGTTTCAAAGACTCTTTTCTGAAACTAAAATAATGTGACACTTTACGTAACTGAACATTTGCCATGACAGTAAATAACCTTCCTCTGGGTTTACTGAAGGACATACCAAAAATTGTAACTGTCAGATGGCATTCCATGCTTTTAGAAAATTGGCCTTACCTGAAGAAATACACTACCTTCAAAGAAATTATGCAGTTATTCAAAAAACAGAATGTTTTAGTCACAAAAATATAAGATTATTAATAGAATTAAGAATAAGTGAAATCTATTAAACGCTAAAATACAGATTTTACAAAGTGATGTACAAATTATTTTATGAATCTAAGAATCAGTGAGGTGCATGCCTTCTTTCACTCAGAGCGGTTCTAAAATGTAATTAGCTAGATTTAAAGTCTTCATATATAAGTATCTTAAAGGCTTGAGTTGCTCTCTCTCACAGAGTTATTCAGAGCTCCTGTTTAAAAACCTTTATTAGCTGGGGAGAGGGAGAGAGAGGAGGAGGAGGGCACTAAAACTATGTTGCAAACCCCTGAAAAACTAAAATACAAACATTTGGATTTGGATAGTCTATGTGAACCCAACATCTAAGAAACATTTCTTTTACGCCAAACTAACAGCTCTGGAAGACCTTCTATCTTCCACCTTACCCACAGATAAAACCAACAAAAGTATCAACCAAAAATGCCAGGATGAAGCAGCCCAAATCCCCAAATTCACTGTCTACTGCTTTGGGATTTTATGCAAGTGGGGGAGACAGGGATGAACTGCTGTGCTTCAAAAACTAACACTCTTCTTAGAGATGAGCTGTTGAGCTCCTTTTTCTGAAGCCATAGCTAAAATCAGAATGTTTGCAAGAGAGCAGCTATTACCTGTGCAGATTGTGACAAGCCACAGAGCAAGTGCCTCTCTATCATACAAGCAACAGGTAATATTGAAAACTAATGTTATAATTATGAATTAGAAATTGTATGTGTTTATTAACTTAAACCAAAATCACAGTTTCGCTATCAAGCACTGTTTCTGAACCTTCAGTGACATTAACAAAGCTTCTACACTCCTTAAAACTTCAAAATTCATCCTTTCCCTCTAACCACAATGGCCAGGAACTTGGTCAAATACCAAAAAATAGTAACTAAAAAGCCCCACATAACAAGAAAATTAAAATACCTGCATTTGATTATCAACTTGGTAAAATCCAGCTTAAATAAATCTCCAAAGAAATACAATGCAAACAAGAGACTGTGCTGGATTAAAAAATCTTCCGTGAAGACGAGTATCAAATGCAAGATCCCCTCTACTTCAAACTGATGCCTATAACTCCCCTGCCTATTAGTGAAGTGTCACCAGCACCAGAAACATTAATGCTACAGACAACCCAACTAGAAAAAAAACAGCTTCAAACACGTCCTGATTTTATTCATCAGCACAACAGAAATACACTGATAGCTTACACAACTTTCTGTCAGTTAACACTTAAAAGAGAATTATTACTGCTGTTAGCTGTCACAGCAAAGGACCAAACAAAGAATCTTAAGAGGCCTCTCGTGTAGGCTCATGGCAAGTTTTGTTGCTAGTTGTTAAAAAGTGTGAGCAGTAGTCAAACGCTGTCTGAAGCCACCAGAGGAGGTAGACTCACCATCTGTCTGCAGCCTGAAACAGCTACTGCAAGTTGTTCTGTCCAATCAAAGGAGAAAAGCACTGCAAAGTTGATCATTAAATCCAAAAAGTGGGGTTGCAGTTCTAAATGGAAGCAAATCATCTGACCTGCTAGCTATGGATAGCTACAAAAATGAAATCTCACTTTTCTCAGACTACTGATAGCACTGGAAACCTTTTGATGGGGCTGCCTGGGATAGCGTTCATTTTCTTCAGAGCATCTCCATGACCTACATTTTAGATTTGTGACCAGACCAATACTCCTAAAACACAAAAGTTTTACTTATTGCTGAGCAGTGTTTGCACAGCATCAAGACCTTCTCTGTTTCTCACACTGCATGCCCCACCCTCCCGCTGAAAACAGACTGTGAGGTGCACAAGAGGTTGCAGGGGGCACAACCAAGCAGATAACCCAAACCAACCAAAGAGATACTCCACGCCATATACTGCCATGCTCAGCAATAAAAAGGAAAGAGTGACGTTTCAGTTAGGTTTGACATTTATTGCTTAGGATGTGACTGTTTGCTGGTGGGAGGGGGTGTGCAACAGCCTTTACATCACTTGCTTTGTTTCCTTTCACTCTTCTTCCACTTCAAATGCTTTTATCTGGACTTCAAGTTTTCTTGCCTTTGCTCTTCCATTTCTCTTCCCTTATCCTACTGTGGGGTGGAGCAGAGAGAAGGAAGTAACTGAGGGGCTGTGTGGTGCTTACCTGCCTGCTGGCTTAACCCGCAACAACAAAGTACCAAGGCAGAAAACCACAGTATTTGACTGTATTACCCATACATGATACCAAAGAAATATGGAACATGTCAATGTACTGAAATGTTAGTCAGCTAGCAATGGTTATGATGTTGTATAAACACTTCTGGTCAAATAAGAATGATGATGATGATAATTTCCTGCTGTGTCATTCATAAAGAGAGCTATACTTCTTGCATATAGCTATACTTGTCTCTTTCAACTACAAGAGTCAGTAACATCTCAGATGGTACAGATGCCATAAAATTTTCTAAAGAAATGAACAAGAAGCTTCTCCTCCACCTGTTCTCACAATTTGTCACACCTTGTTTCCTTCTGTCAAAAGAAAGTGTGTTGCCCAACAGTACACTCAATCAGCACAAACAAGTACTGAATCTGTAGTTCTTACAGGCAAGCCCAGTAGTAGCCCCATATTTAACTAGACTGCTTTTTCGTTACAGTAACTGACTGTCAGGTTAGGAAGTTCCTTTGGATATGGGTTGTTAAGACTAAAGTCTTCTTGCTGTACTCAGAGCTGATGTGGGTTTGAAGCTTTTTTTTCCTCCCAGAATATGGTTACAGAAAAATACTTGTTCTCTAAAAAAACCTACTCTGGAAAAGCAGCTGATCCCTAGAAAACAACTTCTTTGTGAGGATCTAAGATTTTGCAAGAACGCTAATTCTGTTTCAAGAATGTGTCTTCTGCATTACAGCAAATTATTTATTATAGTATGATTGAATGGTCATAATCAGAATGTAAAACTAATTTAACCACACATCATGCAAATATCTAAGATTCCTGTGCCAAACAGATTATTTTATTTATTTTTTTACAAAAGCTTTAGAGAGGTTTCAGAAAGCATCAGACAGGATAAAATAAACATCTTGCATCACCTTTTTTAGCTAAGAAATTTACCTTGCCATAAACAGTGCCATATTCTAAAGCAGCTGGTTTAATTATAATGATTTCCAGGTAAGAATCCACTTTTCTCTAATGCTACCACTTACACTAGAGGAAATTCCCTGTAAACATCCACAAAGCCACCTCACTGTTACTCTTCAAGTACTCATTTGGAGTTATGCTTTGCTATTGTATCAAGAAAGCTAAAATCCAGGTATATTCAGCACTCTCAGAACATGATTCCAGGTTGACTCATTCTGTTTCCCTGTGGTAAGTTTCAGCTATTTCAATCTCCGTGCTGTTGGCTGTACTTAAATCACAAGAGTAGGTCAATATTCTTACTCTGCTGCTGTTCTATGCCTTCAACATAGAGATGAGGGCTCCTAGTTGGTAACGTACAAAGCTGTAAGAGTATTGACAATTTTTTAATTCAGAAGAACTTTAACAATAAGCAATACTTCTACTTAAATAAATGCTAAATCTTTGCAACATCACATCAGCTATTTGATTCCAGAATATCTTAATCATCAAGTTCCTCCTCACAACTGGGATGTCAAAACAGGAAGAGGGAAAACAAGGAATTCCTAGAACAGATGAGACATTTTGAGTACCAGTCTCAGGTTTAAGATTAGAGCCACGAATTGCACTTCCCTGCCTTTACACCAAGCCACGCATGTGGTTGAACAAAACCACTTCAAAACTGAGGGTTCTCTCAGCAAGTGCTGGGTTTAGATGCATATCTTCAGTACAAAACACCGCCAGAATGCAACGGCCACCATAGATGCAGCGCTGTCTTAGGAAGAATTCTTTAAAGATTACATGTAATAATATCACACCACATTGACTCTCCCCTCAGCCAAGTAAGAACTAGTAACAGACTCCCTAAACATGCCTCCTACTAACCAGAATTAATCAAGCAGCAAATGGAGCAGTGCTTCATATATAACTTAAGGTGAAAGAAAATAATAAACAAAGCATATGGCCCCAGTAGGAACTGTTCTGCCACATGCACCAGGGCATGCTTGTTATTCTGACTGGTGATCCATAGAGTCAGTCATTATGAAGATCATCTTATAAATTAGAGACTGTGTCTATGTTTACTGAAGCAAATAAGGAAACCCCCCCACACCTATTCATATATTCTAGAGTAATTTCATGTAAATTATGCTTACTTTGTGTACTCTCATACCTATGAGAATTTAAGTTAAGCTACCTCAGTGATTCCTCACTTCTGTATTTTAAGTCAAATGTCATGAAACCAGCAGAGCTAAAAGCCATGCAGAAACCAAAGAAATTCACCATAATCCATAAGAAATCCTCACCATAACAAACCAGTCACTGTTGCAAAGATGTATAACATTGCTCCATCATTTCATGTGTGGTTGTCTTCACTCACCCCTACTCATGTATAAAGTTTCATAACCATATACAAAAGTTCTGCCACACAAACCTCTACTTTAGATTTTCTAGCTCTACTCAACCACTCTTAATGTGAAGCATTTATTCTTCATATGGTCTGAAGGCACCAGAGACACACAGTCAACATATCTAGCTGCATGGCCATACAGTCAGAGCTTCTCCACAGGCCTCTATTTCTCTGCTACTTCAGAAAAAGGCTTCTGAGAAGCATGTGAGTCTTTTACTTATGTAACTAGAGGAATCTGCAGTGGGAAGCCACAGACAAAGTGCAGTACAATCACTTAGTTATGGCTAATGGAATTGTTAGAAAAAGCATTTTGTACTCTCTTAAGAAACAGGAAAAATGAGATTTTTTTTCTCCTCTGCTTGTCTAACATCTCCACAAACTGGGTTACACAGTCTCCTACCCAGCTAAGTGAGAAACATCTTTGTGAACTGTAGAATTGACAATTAGTTTAAAAAGTAAGAACCGTTCGCAGTGAGCCTCCCATTTACTTGAAAGTTACCAACAAAGATGGGCTCAGTAATGCCTTCAGGGACCAGACTCACTATTAGCCAAAGTCAAGCTGAAACTTCCACCCTACCACAGCACCGTGGAACAGTGAGTATATTTAGTGACAGTCGGATGGAATTGTAACTCTTCACAAAGCTTCTAGGATTAGCCACTGGCTAGCAACTGCATAAAATACTGCTCTACTTTTAAGTTCCAATTCCCAATGCTAGTGTCACATGAGCAGTCAACTCTGAATACACATCTGAAATGAATGCAAAAGTAGAAGCAATAAAAATTTTCAGCTCTACTGTTCTCCAACCAATTGAAAGACAAGTATCATTCTTAGTATCCTGCCTCACAAGATTTAATGATACAACTAAAGATTAGGTAAAAAAAAAACCTAGCCAAAACTATTAAATGAGAAACCTACAACAGCTTTTTAATTTGCACATCTTCCAGCACGCATCACTAATTTGCAAAGACACTACAATGGATTTACACTGTACAGCAGCTTACTTTCAGATTTGATACAGTGGAAAAAAAAGTGTTGACATGTTAACTGTGCTGTAAAGGAGGTGGCAAGGAGCATTTTAATTTCATCTGAAAATCTGTCAGGACAGTTCTGTCATCCTAAACCTAGCTCCCTTCCTTTTTCATAGTACCACATACAATGCAATGTGAAAACCTTCCAGTTGAAGAGTATTAATGCTGACATTTGAATTTTTCCAATGTATAAGTAATATCAGCTTTAATAACAACCATACACGTCATCCTTTATGTTGTATGACATCTAGAACAAATTTACAGAACCTTTGTTCTCCCAAGAGTTCAACACACCAGTGGACGAAAAAAATGTAGGAATGAAATATCCTTACAGGAGCAAAGACAGTCATTAGAACAAGAAAGAGCAGAAGAGAAGGCATTTTGTATACTATGCCCACTATTTAGATTAATAGAAAGAGAGCGGATAACTGGAACGGAAAATGGCTGCTTCAGCGACCTTTGGTGTGCACAGAGCCAGCCCTGAAAAGGCAGCTTAAAAATGGATATCCTCAAAGTACTCGTCAAGGAAAGAGGGAGCGGGCAACTGACAGCCAATTGAGAGAGGAGCAAAGTCTATGGTAAGACTTACAAACGGGGGCTTTTTAGAGCAGTCTGACCTTAATTTGCATCTCCTTATCATCCTATTCCTTTAATTAGAGTACCGTGTTTTTTGTGGCACATCGTAGGTGTTACAGACTGGCTTCTCTAAATGCATTTCAGATGTTATATTAAAAACACTAATAGCTATGCACAGTAATGAAAAAGTATAGTACCATGAGATGTATGAAATTCATCTGGAAGAACTATTTAATATAGCAACAAAATCCTGAGCAGCTGTCAAATAGCTCTGTTCTGTCAACACTCGCTTAACAAAGGTTTTAGATGATCTTTACTAAAGGAGGACTATTCTTAGCTGTTTAAAAACGACAGTAGAACAGCCTGATCCCCCTCTAATGGGAGAAGTCTTCCAGCATCTCAATGGCCTGAAAGTTTAGTTTGATGATAAAAGCAACTTAGTTATTTTTAGCACTCTACAGTCATAAAAATACAGCTCTAAACTGTGACCTACAGCTATGCACAGCCAAGCATCACATCATACGACAGCCTTAACTTTAGCTAGAAGCACGTCTGTAGTTGCTTCAGACTATCATTATTCATCTCACTATCAACAATACCTTTGGATGGATTTAGCAAGGAGCATTTGAAACTGTTACCATCTTCTTTGAATTGAGTTCTGCCGATGGCAGCAATTTAAAAGGTAGGAGATCTTAATGGACTTTGTAGAAAGTAGGAGAGACCGTATTAGATTAAATGGATTACTACTTCTATCTGGTACAGAGCATGAAAAAGAACCTTAAAAGCAGAAAAACTTAAACTGTCATATTCAGTGCAGAAAGTCATTTTTCTAAGCACAGTTTGAATAAATGAAAAAAAAATAAAAAGAAAAAAGGAAAAACCCTTGTTTTCTTCCAGCACTAGGAACAGCCTGGAAACAGGATATGCTAGAATAAGAGACCTTCAAGCAAACTCACCTGAAACAACACTGTTCACAGACAACTGCAGAGGTAATTTATGTTATTTGATTTTGATGCTTGTGTCTCCATGATTTGTAACAAACTGCAATTTAAAAGCCTATTCCATCAGATTGCTTGTTGCAGGTTATGTAAACAAGAATGTCTTTGAAATAAAAATTTATACAGAAGTTTAAGAAACAGATCACACAGAGTTCCAGCACTTCATTTAATGACTTTTTGAAATGTATGGGTAACTTCAAATTTTGGAGTTTTGGGGTTTCGTGGGGTTTTTTTTATTTGGTTGTTTGCTGTTTTGTTGGCTTTTTTTTTGTTGTTGTTGTTTGGTTGGTTTGGGTTTTTTTTATTTTATTTTTGGGAAATTTCTTGTTTGATTGTTTTGGGTCTGTTTTTTTTTCCTTTTGTGTATTGTTTCTTTCGGGGTAAGTGTTGGTTTTTTAGTTGTTGTGGTTTGGGGTTTTGTTTGTTTGTTTTTAAACCACACACACTACCACGATAAAAGAATTAAACATTTGCAAGATGACAGATATGGACTTTTAAATGCTGTAAACTTCACATAGTTGTGCCAACTCAGAAAACAGACTGAAAATACTTTAAAATGTAAGGCTTGTCAGATTTAATTAAGGCTTGGCTATTATTGTTATCACTACTTATACTGTACTGCAAAATAGTTTAGGTTCATTAATAAAGTTTTCTTTAAATGTTCAGTTGCTAAGAAGGAACTCTACAGGTATAAATAACTATAGGTCTGATAGAAATAAGTAATTCATTTTTTTTCCCCCCTCTTCCCTCACAGCTTAAAAATGCCACTTTTTGGCTGGATTAAATGGTCAAAAACCGGTTCTTACAAACCCACAAGATATCCTGGATCAGAAGTAGTTACAAAAACCCTACTAAGGGAATTGAAATGGCACCTGAAAGAGCGTGAAAGATTAGTGCAAGAGATTGAAAACGAACAAAAAGTCCAGAAGAATGGCATGGATTACAACTGGCTGAAGAACCAAAACCCTCAAGCAACAATTCCAGCTACCGAGCAACGGCAGCTTGAAGTTCTGTGTTCACAAATCCAGCCTTGCCAAACAGGAACTGTTCTCAGCAGGTAACTGTTTCATATTTCTCCAAGTACTCTATTGTAAGTAGGATGTTTCTTCTACCTAATCCAAGTTTATATTTAGCACTGATCTTTCTCCCAGAGTAAGAAGGACAAGCAACTAGAACACATTTTTACAGATCTTTTAAATATTAAGTCTTTAGTATGCTGTACTTGAAGGAAGTTTTTAATCAGGATTTTCCTGGTCTAATCCAAAACAATGGGAGTCTCACATGCTTAAACATGTGACCACTCAATACTTCCACTTTTTCCTCTGTTACTTATCCCCAATATTTCTTAAATAGAAACCAAATAACCACAAATCAAATTAAAGCACTAATGCAATGCACTGCTATGCAGAAACCCTGCTTGACTGTCCAAAATACCCAAAAGCTTCTAAAACTAGCAAATCAGTGTAAAAAGAAAAAAAAAAGACCTATTTTTTAAATACAAACAAACCCTGCGCATTTTACAAAGAAAGATTCTCCTATGCCTGTATTTTAAATACATTTTCTAGGGACACATAGAAATGACAGAATAAGCCTATGTGCCTTTTAAAGCCCAGAACATACCTAAGGGCAAAGTCTGCTTAAATCAAGTTACCCAGATGGGCCAAAAAAAAAAACCAAAACCCAAACAAAATGAAACAAACAACAAAAAGACATTCCCATAACAATAGCTTTCAATCCTCATAATAGCTGGACCACATCCAGTGCATTGTTAGAGCTCTTTTCCTCTTATAATGTTTTGGAGGAGGTGTGTGGGGAAATGTGGCAGCAAGGAAAAAATGCAGAATGCAGTCATTTCCTCCTCCTTCCCCTCCCCTCAAAAGACCAAAGAGGAAACAGAAAAGTTTTCAAAGCTGATGATTAGATTTCAGTTTTTGTTTGTTTCCAGATTTCGTGAAGTTCTGGCAGAAAATGATGTTTTACCCTGGGAAATAGTCTACATATTCAAGCAAGTTTTAAAAGATTTTCTTACTACCACTGAGAGAGAAAACCAACCACACCAACTGGTAGATGCATGGAATACAAACTGCTCTGAACATTTCAGCCTGCGTGGAGACAGTGCCAACAAATCGGACAAAGATGAAATCCCCACGGTTTCAAGTTATGTCGACAAAACCACACAAAGCATGTTTCCCACCTTCTCTCATAGAATCTGGAACCTACCCTATTACTACCCGTCAAGTTAAGTTGCTTTGTGTTCCTTTCTAAAAGCTATGTAGCTGTTTGCATTCCTTTCTTGTGATTGCCATCCACAAACATAGGAATAAGAAATGTGACATGCTCCCCTTTCTTCTAAGTAGAGAAATTGAAATCCTTGATTATACCCCCGTGAACAAAACAAACTTTAAACTATCCTTTTATCTTTATAGTTCCTTAAAGATACTGTGTTTGAAGGCACCTTTTAACCAAAACTGTAGATGTTCCTGAAAAAAACTCTGAAGTATTTAATTTTTTAGCCATATACAGCTAGATGTATTTAAACGACAAAAGACTTCTTTCCATATTTTGAAATAGCATCAATCTGCAAAGTGTTAGGCAAAGACTTCTGTATTTGTCACATAGTTTTTAGGCTCTATGGGAACTTTATACTGTGCAAGATAAATAGTTTCATTTAATATAATATCAATTACACCAAATAAAAGTGTTGAATACTTTTTGGAACTGAATAGTTATTTTTTAATTTCAGTAGTAAGTTGTAAAATTAAAACAACGTCAGAAGTTGTAAGACACTGTATTTACTCTTTCTGTATTTTTTCCAAACTGTACTCTGTGCACACCGAAGTACTGGGAAGGGAGACTACTACATGGAAATACCAGATATCTAACAACATTTAACAACTAGCTCTCTATTCTTCAAGAAATTAATGATTTATTTCAAATAGTTTTACTTCTTCATTTGCCTTATTTGAAGCTATCCTGAAACCCAGAGTGTGTGCATTAACCTCAACTGTACTTCTCAAGAATACCAAAAGAATCAATAGATTGCTTGCACAGAAAGAGGCGATCATTTTAAATTTAACAAAATTTCATGGGTTTTCACTTGCCATCAATTATCACTGGGGGTTCATAATAAAGTTTTACCACACTGATTGGACACGTACCCATTATGGTCACAGCAGATAATTAGAGCAGAAAATCAATGAAAACATATGCCAGAACTCCGTTTGCTGTATTTCCAATTGGGCTCCCATCACTGTACGTAACAAATTTCTACACATCTTAAGTAACCTCTTCGTCTCCAAACTCGCTTTTAATCTGCCTGCCACATCACAAAAAATGGGCAAGATTCACACAGTCAAATTCACAAAATGCACTGTTTTGCAAACACAGATGGATGAAAACAGCTTCCTCTGACTGTCTTCGAACATACCAAAGACATTCAGACTTCAAGTTGGTAACATACACCTGTAAAGTATTTCCTTTATGCTCCACAGTTGTATCTCCTACTCAAGAAAGATTTTACTCATAATGCAACATAAATTTGGTGAAACAGATAGCACAATATTTTCATAAAAGATAAAAATGATATTTTAAAAAAACCTTTGGAAACCCAGAGAACATTTCGTGACTGGAACATAACAGACACAAAAGGTGAAACAATCAGAACCCTTGCATACACCTAACTGACAAAGCACTAGAGAACTAAAGCAAAAAATACAAGCTCAATACCAAAAGCAGCCAGTTTCTCCACCTTCCATAAACTAAACACACAAAGCTTCAAAAGAATGTGCAAACTCATATCTGCACCCAGAGCAGGTATAAATTCTATGCCCTCCTTTTGTGCAGTTGTGGATAAATAACAAAACTGTTGTTATTTGCCTCACTTAATCTTACTTACTGCCCTAGTGATGGAGAACAAAGCTTATCCCTGTGCGTATGGGGCTGTGTGGGTCAGGCCCTGGACAGGCAGCAGATACCCTGGGCTGCAGTGGGGAGGTCAAGGAGAAAGCAAATTCGGTGCTGTTCAGGATTAGTTTCAGAAAAAAAAAAAAAATTCATACACTTCTAAAACAAAGAAAGAAAAAGGAACAAACACTACGCAACAAAAAACCCAAAACCACCTGCAAAAAGAATTCCTCTGTTCACAACTGTCAAATCCCATAATCAGGTCATCTGCTATGGCTTTGGACTAGAAAGAGGTGTCTGCCTAACCAAAGATAAAAGATTGGCCCCTGCCTAGGCATACAAGGCCTGATTAATCTTGCTAATTTAGTTACTTCATAGATTTCGGTGGCTTAGTGCTCAGCTGGGTTTAAGAATCTCTTGTCAAACCCCTCCCAAGTACTATAGAAATGTTACTGGTACCTAAATAAAGACTGAGAAGTCCCAGACGTCTCGTACATACTGGGTTTAGGAATTACACTCACAGCAAATAATCTCATAAAAAATATAGAATTCTGTCTAGTCACTTCTGGAAAATTTTAACTACATGCATAAAACTCAGTAGCTCTCAGTCAGAGATTCAGAGCTTGCTAATGACAGCACTTTTACATTAAAGGATGAGATATTTTGATGTGCCAGTTTTGTCATCTCCTTGAAGCAAAGACAGAAACTGATATACCAAACAGTCTCTGCTGAACCCTCAGAATATCTGTTAAGATGTTGGGCAAAAGGTTCATTCTTACTCAGAAGCCAATATACACCTATTAAGAGAGTTACTGAAACACAGCAACTCATATAACTATACATAATAAAAAGGGGGAGAAGACACTCACTAGACTGCACTTCCAGCTCATTTTGAAGAAAAAAAAACAAACAACAAACCACTTCAGTATAGAAAAATGTGTAGAAAGCACTGCCACAACACCTTTCAGTTTAGGCAGCATCCAAGGGAAAGTATTCTTCTGTTTTCCATACGCAGACTCTAGCAAAAACCAAACGTACCTGACTGCTATGCAAAAATACATGCAGTTCTCCTTGGCTGCAAACTCTGCCATCTGAGACTAAAGCATATACAAGGCATGGCAATATACCTTGAAATAGCTTTACCCTGGTAATTTAAATGCTTCAGATAGGTCACAAGAGCAATGAAGATACACAGTTTAGTTAGAAAACACATAGCTAATTCAAGAAAACAGTCTGTTAACTACTGCTCAGAGAAAACAGAAGTTCCTATAGGGCAGCAAACAGATGCAGTTTGAAAATAACTGAGAACATCTGCTCTATGTGACATTAGTATCTCAAATGCTAGAAAACTGCTGGCTGCAGAGGAACATTAGAAGGAAGAAGAATATGTAAGAAGCCAGTTTTTCACAAATTTATAGCATAATTAACAAGGTAAACTTACCAAAAAAAGATATTGGGTAGGTAACACCCTCTTCTTACTTCCTTACCAACTTTAGTATAAACCAAATGCACTTTGTTACATATGAAATTCCTGGTCAAATAATTTAGGTACTATAAAATAATTATTCATTATTTAAGGATCAGACACTGAAAACAACATGATAAAAGGCAATATTGCTGTTAGGGGACTATAAGGTAAAAAAAGATAAAAGATCAGCCCAAATAATCAGTGTTGTTCACTTATTTAATATTTAAATGCATAAAAAACTACTTTGTGAGAGTATTATTCCCCAATGAACAATTAAGTTTACACCTGAATCTCATTTATCATTTGGCATTGCCAAAATTCCTAAGCTACAGAGCTGACTCAGAATACACCAGGTCTTTTCCAACACTGTTCCAGTTTTTCAACAGCACTTGCCACAATTGCACACCAGCACTAATGCACTTTAGAGAACACAAATCCTACATATAGCATGTCTAGTGATGATGAAGGTAATGGAGATAAACAGCAAAACAGAAAATTACTGAAGCATTGAACCCACAAAAACACATCTATCCACAGCGGGACTCCAGCCACAAACACTGCTAGGCTGGAATCCCCCAACCAGCACCAGCCCACGCTCAGCGGGAGAGGCAGAGAGGCCCATCAAGAGCCTGGGGAAATGCCCTGCACACCCAGGGCCACAGGCACACAGGTGAGAGATGGGAGACCACTGGTGCCCTCACAGATAGCCCTTCACCTCACCTCGGGAGTGAGGAGCATCTCCCAGCCACCAAGAGCAGAGGCCCAGCGCCCAGCACTCACCCCGCGGACGCTAATGGTTCCCCTGCAGCGAGGCAGGTAGGACGACGACCGAGGGGACCGCGCAGGCCGCCAACCTGCATCTCCTCCCCCAAGAACTCGACGTCGGCCACGGCCTTGCCGAAGGTGAACCAGTCGCTGATCTGCTCCTGGGTGAGCTTGCGCAGCATGATGGCAGCTGCGCGCGGCTCCCCCCGCGCCGCTCTTCTTCCCGCCCTAGGCCCGGAGCCCGGCACGTGACCCCACAGGTGAGGGGAGGCCGCCGCCCAGGTGCCGAGAAGGCTCCAGAGCGGCGAGATCCGGAACTCGGCCCGCCGGCTCCTTCCGGTGCTCTTCGCAGGACCAGGCTCCCTACCCTGTGAGTCAGGAGAGGTGTGGGGCGGTCACTCGCAGCCTCGCATCCCTGCAACAATGGCCGAGAGCCACTCTGGATTCCCAGTCGCCTTGTCCTTCCCTTTGCCTGGAGGGATGGGCCCCCAGGCATGTAGATGCCTCAGCCCTACCGAATCTGACCCAGCGGGTGCCACCCGGTCCGCTAGGACAAGCTATTCTCTACGTGACCCGCAACAGAAAGATTCGTGACAGGCCCTTCCCGGCGTTGTCCTCGCACGGGATCCTTGCCGTGCTCCCATATCGGGAAGTGGGAGCCAGGTGCAGGTCAGGCAAGACATGGGCGAGAGGGACCCTGGGCCTGCGTGTGGACTTTCACAGCGACATGAACTCTGTAAGGGCGAGGCGAGGCCCTGGAGCGGCTGAGGAGACGCAGAGAGGTGACGGGACTCGCCCGTGGAGCGAGGCTGCTTGCCTCGCGGAGTGCCCAGGGCGGGAAGAGCGGCGACGGGGTCGGGCAGGGGCACAAGCGGCGAGGAGCTGAGCTCGGTCCGGCCGGCGGTAGCCGGGGTTCGCAGGCTGCTCTCGTCCTCCGCAGCCCTAGGGGGCGCTGTGCGGCGGCACCGCCTCCCTCCGTCCGGGGCCTTCACTCGTTGGTGCGTCCTTTCCCAGCATCCCCCGCGGCGGTAGCGGAGCCCGTCGGCTGTGGGTGACCTTCGGCAGCAGGTTGCGCGCTCCGGGCTGTAACGGTGAGTTTCGGCCTGCGCGAGATCTACAGGTTCTTGGCGGGCAGCGCTCGGGGGTGTCTCGGAACGGCAGTTGCGGGTTCAGCCTGGGAAAGAGGGGGGAGGGAAGGGCCGCGTCCGGTGGCGTTGGAGTTGTGCCGTTCCAGCCCTTCCCCCCGTGCGGATGGGGCTGTGCTGGTCAGGCCCCGGACAGGCGGCGGATTCCCGGGCTGCAGCGTGATCGTGGCGGGGAGGTCGGTGTGAAAAGAAATTCAGCCTTCAGGATAAGCTTTAAGAAAAAAAGGCCTGAACGACGTCGTACCAATGGAGGCCTTGGGGGAAGGTCTCTGCGGGAGATAAGCAGGGTGTTAACTGGGAAGAGCATTGCTTATTCTCTGTTTTGTAGGGGTGGGAAAATCCTTTACTTCCTTTCTATTCAGTCTCCTTGTTTGTCAGTGTGTTTCCATGTTCTGCGGTAACAGAATGGCTGTTATTTTGCCACTGATAATCTGAAACTACAAATACTGGAAACTTCGGGGGAGGTGCAGTGTTCTCAGTAGCGTTGGTGAAAGCACAACACTGTTTCAGGAAATCTGTCTGCAATCATAAATTTGATTGAAATGTCTGTCCATAAACAAACATACGAAGGATAAGTGTGGGTTTGTCTGTAATTATACATTAACTACCATTAAGCTGTTTTCATTATTTAAGAAGCACATATATTTTTCAGTTGTTTTGACATTGGCTATCCAAGGCATTCTCTTTGATGCTTGCCAAATGATGCTTTACATGTAGTAATGACAAATAAGCAAGTGTAACTTCACAGAAATTTAAATCAGCTTTTCTTTTTGGGACTCTGGTTTACCATATACTATCTGTATGGATATATAGCTGACTTTATTGGGTTGTAATAACTGCAAATAGTGACTTTATTGGGGTGAAGTGCTGCACGTAACAGAGTAGAACATAGAGTATCTCAGTGCAGTTGTGTACTAAGGTTGTATGGGACTTAGGGTAAGCTTGATTTTAAAACAGCTTACAGTTTTCTGTTTGTCCAACAAAGATGCATGGAAAGGGGAAAAAATAAATTGATAGGCTTCTTGCTCTTGGGGCATATGTTGAAAGTAAAATATTAATGATAAATCATGAACCCAGTAGCTCAATCTATTTTGAGTAGAAATTGTCGTGTTGAGAGAGATATCTTAGTTAGGGAGGTAAATTAACTTAGTAGTGCAAGGAAAGAGCCTCTCTACCTTGTCTGGAGGGTGGCTTTCCTCCTGAGACAATCTGGAAACATAAAGAAGCTGTAACTGATAGGGAGAGAGGAATTTGGCTGTTATAAAATGCTCTATTGAGTCATTGAATCCTTTCATCAACTGTAATTTTTATTTTTTTTTTATTGCCTTAGCCCATAAGTAATAATCTTAACTCTGAATTTTCATTGGTTTACTTTCGAATAAGTACTCTTTTATGTTTGGAGATATTTTTTTTTATTTATTTTTAACCTCTAAACTGCTGCTGATAGATATCAGGAGTGCATATATGCATAAATATATATACGTGTATATATTTAAAGTACAGCAGACAAGAATACAGTTGCAAAACTCACCATTGAAAAAATGTTTCTAATTTTCAGATGATGCAGAACATGCTTCCAAAGTCATTTACAACCATGAAATTCTACTTCACTACAGTGTATCAAGAAATATGGGTTGGTGTAGCATTAACAGCTTATGTCTATTACAAAATCTCATACGGTGGTAAGTTACACATTACAGTATTCATTAGCTGTTACTTTATTGATAAGATTTATAGATAAGAGTATCTTTAACAATCAGTCATTGAAAATATCCAGCAAATAAGAAATTGACACTGTTACTTAAGGCCAGGTCTTTGCCATAAAAATTAGGAAGTTTTAACATGTTCAGTGTAGAAGGTCCCAGTAACAAAAATACTCAGATACCAGTGTAACTGTGCCTACATCATGAAGATTAGGTAGCGTAATTATTTGTTTAAAAAACCACACATCTAACCTGCAATGTATAGCCAGCAACATACATTTGTATTTGTCACAGTAAGACTGTTCTGAACTACAACTTTGATTAGAAATTTTTTTTTTAGAATCTTAATGTTTTTGAGCTTTTGCTCAAGATCTGCGAAGGGGAGAGTTTTTAAAAAGTTTTCCCCTGTGGATCTGTGAAAGTTAAAGCACTTAGTTTATTTTGGCCTGATGCTCCTCAAAATGTGAGATGCATCACTGAACATTAAATTGTGTGTTACTTGGTAATACCAGATCACTTTCTTGGAGAAATAACCAGAACATCTCATGTCAAAATACATTTAAGTGAGCCAGGTCCCTCAAAAAGCAGAAGGGTACAAGAGGTGATGGTGCCTTAAAGTTCCTGTTCTTCAACTTAGGCTATGCTGAAAAAATTCCAAGTCAAACAGTTTATTAGCCATCATGAACAATGAAACGTTATTAATTGTAGACAAACTTGACAGGAAAAGGAACCCCTCACTCTGGGAACCGCTGAGTGATGTTCAGCATTTCTCTAGCTTTGTCTAAATAAGTTGTAGCATGTCCAAAACTACTCTAGGGAGATTTAGTTAATATGAGTAGTTGAACAGCCAGAAAGGAAAATAGTTTTAACTTTTACTTTAGTGTCTTTAATTTCAAGGAGAATTAAAAAATGACTGTCTCAAGTTTGTGTTTGTGTCATGCTACTTGTATCTATGATTTAGATAATACAGTGGTACAGCGGTTTCAGGGCAAAACCCTTGATATGGGGCAATTGTGTGCTAAGCATTATTTTAAATTGACAATAGCTTTTAATAGCTGTAGCCCTTTCCTGTTCCTTGGGGAACAGTTTTGCAAATAATACATGTATTTATAGAAGTGTATATTTTAGAATAACTTTGATTGGAAGCGACCTCCTGAGCTCACCTGGTCCTAACCACTGCTTAAAGTCATTAGATCCAAGTTAGATCAGGTTGCTCATGGCCTTATTCATAACATAAATGAATGTTTCCAAGGGTGAAGATGGCACAACCTGAGGTCTTAATAAAGAAGAACTTCTTCCATCTGTTTTTGTCTTGTCACTGTGAATCAGTGGGAGATTTTAGGAGAAAATCACAATGGGAATGAAAAATAAGCTATTTTACTTAGGAAGATTTTAAAACAAACTGTGTTCTTATCACTACATTTTACATCTGTATGTTGTGTGTATATATATCCATATATTACATAAAATAGTACTATTCTGTATACATTTCTTTTGAATTACAGTAGGGAGTCTTGATGGTTACAGTTTCTAAATGCATGGAGTATTGGTTAATTAAAAACAAACAACTTTTAAAAAATCAATATAACATTTAGAGACACATACCATGGAAAGTTGATGTACCCTTGTTAAATCTGTTCCAACTAAATTAGTAAATCATTAGTAGTATAATCTAATTGAAGTTTATCTGAAAAAAATAAAGAGGAAATATTTTTTTAAACTGTTATGGTTAAGCTTTTTTCTGTCTTTTTTATTTCCAGGCAAAAAAGCGGTGGCAGATAGTAAGTATTAATTATCTAGTAGCCTGTTGTAGTTTTTTAATGAGTGCAGTAAAAAATAGCTCAGCATGTTTTACATAAATTTGAGGTTTAAGTTACGGATTTAGAAAATGTTTAAAACTACTTCAAAATACGTAGTTTTTGTCATGTTAAGGGTTTCATAACCTAGAAAAATCTGTGAATCTGCACAGATGCTACCTCTGTCTTAAATTGTCCTTTACATAGGTTTAGGAGTAGGATGGAAGTTGAATGCCTTTACTGGGGGGTGGGGGAATTCTTTTAAATAAGAGTAACAGCCACT
This sequence comes from Actenoides lindsayi, assembly GCA_025331215.1. Lineage (NCBI taxonomy): Eukaryota > Metazoa > Chordata > Aves > Coraciiformes > Alcedinidae > Actenoides > Actenoides lindsayi. Next base: position 50,923 of record WTSP01002752.1, read on the forward strand.
TAATGGAATGGCTTAAATCATCATGATCTGGAGAGTAGCTGCAGTTTTAGTTGTCAAGAAACTAGGAAGTTTATAGTTGTATTTTGAATTTGTATTTTTGTATCTTCTGTAAAGTTGTGTGTAAATATTTATGGACAGTTTCTTCTGACGTCACATTGGAATTTAATTTATCGTGAGCTGCTATATCTTGGTTAACTTTCTGCAACATGATGGCCATTTGGTCCCAGATGAATTTGTATATGCAAATGTTATTTACATTTTTTAATGAGTAATTAGTGAAAATACTGCCTAGTAGACTTAAGGATTAATAGCATAAATAAAATCTAATTTAGAAAGAACCATACCAAAACTGATAAAGAATGGGTGTTTGCCTATAATAGAGCTTTAAAACTTGCAAAGGAGTTTTAGCATTGGCCAAGTTTACGTGTGTAGTTTGAGAGTTTTATTTAACAGGGCGGTTGAATCTGCCAGTTCTTGTGCTCAGTAGATACAGTTGTATATTCTAGGTTCTGAACTACATTCCTGAATTGATTTGCATTACTAAATTATGTCTTTGTTTCAGAATCTTCTGGTGGTGGCCATCATTAAAGACCTCTTCTCAGAATATGAATTTGGTGGTTTGTCATCTTTGTTGTAAATGAAGAAAGTTAAAACCATAGGGTAGTTAATTCTAAAATTGTACTGATCCTGATCCATCTGCTGTAATAAGAGAGAGAAATCCATTGGGCAATGAGCAATTAAATATGTTGGACAAAGTATGCTGGAGTGTATTATTAATTTGTTTTTAGAATAAACAATTTTTGTTTTCTACAGTTCTTCCGAGTTCCACGTTAAACCTTTTCAGCAGTGATTTGAAAAAGACCAAATAAAACCTCATAATAGAATTAGCTGATATTTCTTACAGCAAGGTTAAGCTGCTTCTTTTTTTTTCTTTTTTTTTTTCTTTTTCTTTTTTTTTTAATAAAATCTCTGTTTTTCCTAGAACATTTACTTTCAAAATGTCATTTAATAGTACTGCAAGTGCCAGGACTTAATTCTCACCTTTCCGTCAACTTGTGCAATAATTAAGGATACAGAAAGTTCTTTTTAAAACCGTGCATTTTTTAAAAGACTACTTAGTTCTGCAAGGTTTAAAAGCTAAAGCTGTATTGTTACTAAAACACCATGCAAAATGTTTACAGAAGTTTTTAAAAGGTAGACTGCTGGCAACTATCATGTTTTGTCCTTCGTATGCACTAGAGCAAGGAATTATTCTGAAAGGTTTTTCCTTTAGTCACAGATTTTTCAAAGGAGTAGTAACATGCCTGTATTGTATGAGAAAATTGATATGAGAAGATGGGCCCTCATGTGCCATTTGAGCTTATGAAATTCAAAGAATCTAAAGGGACTAATGAAATCGTGCACTTCAGCAGCAGTTTATATGAGCATGAACAAACATTTAACTGATTTCAATGAGTTTCCCTTTTTCCTGAAAATTTAGAAAGTGATACAAGTATTACTAGAATGGGTCATTAGTGGTTTTTGAAAATAGCTGTTTAAGTAACTCCATAGCTGGTATTATATTTTGGAGACTCTAGGAGCCTATACTAGCTTATAAAGGTCACTTTTCAGAACTGTACACACTGAATTCTGTACCAAGGATACATGGTGTATTAAACCAAAATTTGTCTTTGTGCTATGTTTGTTTAAATTTAGCCTAATCTGCTTTTGAGAAGATTAAGAAGCTTAAGTCATTTTAATGACTTAATGCTTACGTACATCTTTTTCACGACTTCGTTGAAATATCTTAAAGCTTTCAGCTTGATTACGGCTTTGCTTTTCAGTCTCTCTGACTGCAGTATCTGGCCATAACTTAAATATATTTCTATTTGAATGCTCAGAAGCTTGATAAACCTTACTTGCTGATGGTAAATGTTCCAAACACTATGTTGCCTTTAATTTCTTCAACATTTATACTTCTGCTTAGGCTTAATAGCTATACACCCTATGAGTAGAGTAAAATTAACAGTCATATTTCTCTGGCAGCTTTTTTGAAAAAGGCAGGAATAGTATTACTCAGTTTGAAAAGAATAGGTGACAATTTTCATGTATCCTGACATTTTTTCCACCTTCCACAGTCTTCCTTGTTGTTGCATCTTGCCTTTATGTGTTTTAGCTGATTCTTTCATCATCCCTTTATGGGTTTTTCCGTGTTTCCTCACCACAGAAGAATGAATGACAAGTTGAAAGAGTGCACTATTTGTTTCTTTACATAAAGCCAAAAGCATCCAGAAGAAGGAAACGGAGAATAAAAACTAGAAGAAAATAGAGCTTGAAATGAACAGATATTAGGCCAATGATGATTACAGGGTGGGTCAGAGTTGTGGTATAGTTAATAAGTGGTTCAGATTGAAAATGTATGCCAGGTAAGCAGTTATATGTGCATTTGTAATGCAAATTTATGATCACTAAGTTACAGTTCCTAAGATACTACACATACTTCAAATGACCTGCTTTAGCAATTTTCCAATTACAGAGCTGAGGAAAACAAGTGAAGGAAAAAACATTAATCATTGCAGGATTTGCTTCACCTTAGCTAGAACCTAGCACAGTGGGACTGAGCTATAGCCACATGCTGTCTTATCTCCTAGATGTTAATTGAAAAGCAAGAGGAGCTTCTGATAACTTGACCCCTTAAGAGCATGGTTAGCTGCATTTTTAGGTAAACTTAACCTACTTCAATTCTTAATGCTTCATAATATCTGATTTGCTTGATTTTCTAGTAGGGAAAGAAAATACACATGGGTAGCAATGTCTGGGTTATGAAAGCTACAGCTTCTGAAATAATGCTATCTGCAACTGGTTCTTCCATTAGTGCATCTCTGTTGGGAATTTATGAAGGCTGCAGAATATTCCTTCCTGTTTGTGATTCTTAACACACACATATCTCTGCAAAGTGGAAGTAAAACTGGTGTTTGTGTTTGATTGTTGGTTTTTTTTTTTTTTTTTATTATTATTACTCAAGGGGGATCCAGAAGGAGGAAATGAACTTCCAGCCAGTGGCTTGACTCAGAAGCAGAAATCAACACACCTATAATGTGTAACACCTGTAGTACTGTCTATGCATTTTCTGCTGCTCTCTGCTGAAGCATACCAGATAGTACAAAAGACACCAGAGGAAAGGCATTGTAAGTGCCATTTCTTACTTGCAGAGAGCTGTGGGAAGGAGTAATTGGTTTTCTTTGCAGCACTAGCATCAGGAGTGTAGCCTTAAGTGTAGAGGCATTGCAAAGGAGTACCCTTGGAAGTGAATACACTTATTTTAGAATACTGGGGTGTGTGTGTGTGTGTGTGTTGTGTTCTTCAAATTATCTATGGCCTTTTCTAAAGCTAACTTACAAAGGTTTTCCTGTTCTAGCTAAGTGTCTATATAGACAAGCCTTGCTTCCTGAACAAACCCATTTTCTATGTAAATGACTATTTAAGATCAGAACTTTAATCCATGGAGGTAATATTCATCATGATGCACAGTTAAGCACTGGTGGGAGAAACACTGCTCATTGACTGATCATGCTGTTTCTATTTAGCTGCTGCCTTTTGATATTGCTGACACTTCTAAAACAAGAGGATTGTTTAAACTTTATGTAGTAAAATAGTTCAGCAACTGCATTTTTCATTTGTTACCTGTGATAAGGCATCAGTAGTGACAAAAACAGAGTGTTTTCCACCTTTGCAATGTTAATGGAACAACAGACTCCTAGAGAGGGTGAAAAACCTCATCCAATCATTGCAGCACCATCTTGACTATGGTTTTGCTGTGGCACTGGTAATTTAAAAAAAAAAAACCAAAACAAAATGTGAAAGCTCAGCAGTAGGAAACTATTAATAATGACCATGGTAATGCAAGATGTGGTTGGTTTACTGTACAAGTACTTCTGTATTTGCCATTCCATGCTGGGTCTTACTTATGGCCAGGATTTCTCATTGTGCAGCTCCGAGATTTCTAGAATGTTTTCAAGTGTTATCCTATAATTAGGAGTCTCAGAGTATCCCCTGTATGCTAATAAAGTAATACGGAATACTCTAGCAGCAAAATACAGTCAGAGCCAAGGGAACATTAGTCACAGGGCCCAACCTACTTAACCTCTTTAATGGCTAATGTGGAAAAAAACCCAATTGTATACTTATGTTAATTGGGAGGATGAGTAAAGTTGCAGGAAATTATCTAAGGCAACTAAAACAGCTGAACTAGTCTGTTTATCTGAATCACAAAAGCAAACCACTGTTTGTAGTACAAATGCAGCCTGATACAGAGCTGGTATCTATATCTGTATTGTACTTTCAGTCCCCAAGGAAGGAAAACTCTCAGGTGCTTCCTAAGCACAGGTGATTATTTGTGACATCACCACCAGATGGCTGAAACCAAACTAAGGAAGTCAACTTGTGAAATCTCTATTGTTTCATTCACAGAAATCTGTAAAGCTACTAGGAAGGAAAGAATAGTAAGATGGAGATTCCCTGAGGCATTAAATAGGTTGGTTAACAATTTGGTAAATGGAGGAACAAGAAGTGACAAGATAGTGCTTGAACAGCAAGCTCTTCATACTATAATTCCATGACCTTTAGCAACTATCATCTAGCAGGTAATATTCTCTTTACTTTATAAAGCCATGTGACTGGTAATTTATGAAGAACGCATAAACAAGAAATTCCTGTAGTCTATTCCACTGCTGCAGGCAGACTACTTGGAAACAATTACTTTCCCCTAACTTAAAATGAACTGACCACCAAAAGAGTGGATTATTTGAAAGTTTTAATTAAATTCTGCTAAGGATACTATGATGTCGGTTGTGGTTTAACAGTAGGAGTACTCTAGCAGCTACACCAGCTTGTGGAGTTTCCACCCTTACACCACAGTGCCTTGCTCATGAGGGTTGTGCTGATACAACTATTTGTGAATCTGATCAGGCAATTTTTCATAGTTTTAGGGTTTTTTCCCCCTCTACAACAATAAAAAGAAACCCTAGTGCTTGTTTTCTGTTTTAATTTGGATCCCTGTCCCAATCACATTTACTACAAAGCTACTTTGTAACTTGCAGCACAACAGCATTTTTTGCAGAATAGGGACAGAAGAATGGGAATTTCTAGCTTCCCATTCACTCATCCAGCCTTCCTAAGTCATTGCGTGCCTTACAATAATTTCATACAAGTTTCCTCCTCGTACCCAGCTACGCACATGATCAAAGTACTGTCTCTCTCATAAGAACTGTCATCACTGTCAACACTCAGAGGAATAAAGAGAATGCAGAACTCCACCCTGTATACAAATCAGGAACATCAGCTTGTGCTGCTGCAAAAAGGTAGAACCTTGCTTCCTTCCTCTATGACAGCACATCTCTTTCTCAAGTTTATAGTAGCATTTGATTGAGACAAACAAACCAGGAGGTAACAGGGAGAACAATTGTAGCACAATATCCTAATGCTCAATACTTGCAGGAAGAATACTTTTAGTAGTAGAGGATAAATTTGGTAGTGGTTCTTCAAATTAAATTATAGCATTAGTCGTCATCAAATGAAAATACTTCTATGACCTTCAAAAATCTAAAGTAATTTATTTTTTAATTAACATGACCCTTAGCTATTTTACATCCCTATCATCCCAGTAACTTCATCTATCTACTGGAATGGACAATAGAGATTTCTTCGGAGCTGATGAAGTGTGTTTGCTAGGAAATGATAATAGGGCCTGTGTGGGTGGGAGAACTAACAGCAGCGTATACTGAATGAATCCCATCTGTGATGACTACTTCTGCCTACACAGATTTTTCCTGCACTATCGGTTGTAGTCCTTGTTTTAGTTCTTGTTTTAACCTGTTGTGTTTAGCATGCTTTTGATAATATTAAGAATTACTGCAATTAAAGGGGAATTTTTTAGGTATGAAGGATAAACTGTTGAGAGAGATTTCGTAGGGAATGGTATATAAACAAGCAAAATGGCAACTAAACTAGAGTGTTATGGGAGGAAAAAGGAGGGATTAATAAAAGAGCTTAGAATGCAAACAGGCATTTGATACAGGACCAAGAACACAGGGAATGATACCTGTTTTTGCAAGAGGATCTAACCAAAAGCATTTCTGCTTTTATAATCTTCAGTGTTCATCTTGAGGATATATATAGCAGTCTCAAGCTATACTTTCTTGCAGCACTATCATTGACTCTCTTGATGCTTCATGTGTATCTTTTAATTTAGTGTACTTGTACAGAAAAATAGCCTTGCGTAAATTCTCTTATACCTGACATTACAGTTCTCTCCTTACATTCCTTATGTTGTATTGCACATATCATATTGCATACAGCTTGAAAAGAAAATCTTTTTGGCCCCAGTTAGAAGATCAAGACACTTCTTCAAAATAATTAGCAAGAATTTAAATTATGCAGTTCTTTCAGTAAGCTAAGAATTGAAGTCATGCCAATTTTAACAAAGGATCTGATTCATGTTTCAGTAAATACCAAGACATACTTTTCAGCATACTTTGATTTAGTTAATTCTTTTGGAGTAATGCAACTAGAAAAGTAATCTTGCCAAAAATATTTTTACTTTGCTTTCAAATTACTTATTAATGCTAAGTATCACACCTCTTCTTAAATTAAGGGTACTAATTTAAACATGTACTCAGGCCTGACTAGAACAGAAACAAGGAAAGAAAAAAAAAGCGTACAACTTTCATATAGCAATTGGAAGAAAAAGAGAAAATATTCAAGTTACTTTACCTTGTGCTGTAGGTTGTCCCATTTATAGAATAGAAATACTGGTTTTGAATTTGAGACCTAAGCAATAGAAAAAGCTTTAAAGTAGCATCTAATCATCCCTAAGCAAGTAGGTTATTATTGTGGGTACTTCTCCATGATGAACACACTCCTTTCCAGTCTTTCCAATCTTATGAGGTTCAGTGGCATATTATAGTATCTTCTTTGATTAAATCAACCTAAAATACTTTCTAAAGACTTCCTGGTGATACATTTTTTACTGCCGCTATTTCTAGGGCTTTTCATGGAATCATTTTCAATAGGATTCCATCAACATCCTATACAGTTCATCTCCCTTCACTGTTGATATTCTTCTGCTTACACAGCTAAGAACTGCAGTAAACCTTGTCATAGGATCACAACAGTAAAGATAAAGATTAAATCAGAAATATTTTTCTGGAAGATTACAAACCAGGGCAAAAATCAACTTATTTCACTGATATTCCCAGGACATGAAAACATCATCACTTCACCTGGAAAAGCAATATTTATACAAACAGTTAGAAAGGATGAACCTTAAGCATCAGTAAGGCACAAAACCAGCATTTTTGTTTATAACATGGAAAAAACATCATTGCAAGTGTCTTAGATTACATCTGCTGGTTAGGTTATCTGAGTAAAGCTGTTCTCTATAAAAATGCACTATTAAAATAGTGTTCATTACAGAAAAACTGTATAGAAGACAGATGTGCTTTTACAATTTTTGGTAATCAGAAACCCTCAAAAGCGATCACTTAAGGTGTTGGGTTTTTAATATATATATAGCACAGAAAGGTTTTCTGTAGAGGTGCATCTTAAATCATAACCATATCCTGTTTCACAACCATAATGGTGTTTTATTTAAACAGATTCACTACTCTGTATAGGATTTTTGGAGGAAATTCACCTTCTGTATTCTGATCCGTAAAATCTGTGATGAGTACACACACACAAAAAGGTAAAGAATGTTATTTCCAGTAGTGTAGTCTTAATAATGTAGTTGTTTAAATGCTAAGTATAAACAGACCACTACTTTTTAATACACATTTAATTTGGGTTATAATTTTTCTCCTACTATGTATGAATATTCTTCTTGGAGACACATTTTTCCTCTCCAAGCCTCCTTTGCACATCACCTTGTCCTAATAATTGCTGAAAAACACCTTCCAGTATATCCCAGACTTCAGAATCAAGCAGAGAACTTTCCTAATCTCCCCTTCCAAGCTGCAATTGTTGAAGTTCACCCATTACCAGGTACAGCAGCAGGAAGCATGTGCTCCATTCCATGATACCTTCTGCACATTTTTTTCTTATGAGATCTACTTCAGGTAAGCTAACCAAGAAAAAGACATTCTAGAAGAAGATACACATTTCAAGTTAGGAATTGCTAGGTTTGAATATGGGAATAATACAAAATTTTATATGAAAACAAACTTGCATCTGGTCCAGCAGTAAACAAGAAAAGAAAGCAGATTGCTTTCAATTATAGTAAATTAAGTAGTTTCCCATCTTAAACAAGGAAGTGACAGTTAACACAAAAGACAAGGATTAGCCACCCACCAATTTTGTAGCATGGGACAAAAACTAAGCATCTATCACAGAATTCTGCATTAGGCTTTTAGCTCAGAGGAACTATTTGAAACCACTTCATACAGAAATTGTTAAAAACATTTGATTACTTGACTTACTAGCTCATGGCTGAGATACCCAAGAACAATTTCAGTCTTACAACTAGACTCAAAACAAGACTCATTCTTTTTCTCCTCAAACTTTAGTCAAGTGGTACACTCCAAGAAAAGTGGCATATAAAAAAAAGGAGTAAAAAATGAAGGATTGACTTGTTACTCTATTCCCTCACTAATTAATGTTTCACATAACGACCCATTATTTAGCTAGTCACAGATATTTCTACTCATCATGGGCATATTGAAAATTTAAGAAAAACGTGTTTTGTAAAGAAACACCTTGAGAGCCCAAATGGTTATAAGCCTAAAGGTATAAGCAGAGAGAACTTCTACCAGGACATTCAAGTTTTTGTTTCCTCCATCTCTTCAACTGTAGCTAATGCTTTCATCGTGATAAATTACAGGGGAGCAGAAAACGATTTTCTGTGTGTAAAAACAATGGCATGTAATCTCTTTTACAGAGCTGTATCTCTGTAGCTACAAAATACAAAATTAACAAGATCTGTTAATGTAAGAATTTTACGAAAGTGTATAGCAACACATTCCCAATGAGGCCACAGCATTCTCCCCTAAGTACACTCTTTTGTATTGTGTTTATTGGGTTAAGCATACAACTTCTGATACTTTTTTAATGTGGGGGTTTTTTTATGTTTTATTTTAAGAAATTACACCTCTAATCCACCAAATGCAGGGCTAAAACACATATCAGACACTCAAATCCCCAGGAAGTGCACACAGCTATGCTACATACGGATCATATGGCTTCACTCCTGCTTTAATTCTTATACTCCTTTTCAGAATGATACAGAGTGGATTGTGTTACAAAAACTTTATAACATTAGTCATCTAGTCCAGCATACATTACTTTAGAATATTACGAGGTAGTGATGAAAAAGTATCTTTCTCCTGTTCACGTGTGTCAAATACTGTATACAAAACAGACATCAAAGTGTTTCCTTTAGATTATTATTTATGGTTTATCTCTGAACAGGTTTGGTGGGGTTTAAAATGCATTGGCTGTATATAAATTGAAACATGGCAGCATATGACTATTGTTCAGTATGAATTCTTTATTGTTGCAGCCTTAGGAAGTCAGCTTGATTCTGGAATGAGAGGTTACCTAAGGCCACAGTAACAATTAAAATACCTTTCCTTTAAATATACACACTTACTTTATACAGAATTTCACTAAAGATTTTAGAGTACCCGCTGTGAAGCCGTCCTTGAAATACTTAGTCTTTTTGTTTGTCTTATCTGTTAATGTAGCACTGCATCTGCACTTTTACTGCCTGACAAGTTAGAAGCACTTCCGTGACTCAACTTGTGAAATTGCTGACCCACTCCTGGCCAGCTCCTTCTGCATGACAGTGAGAGCAGAATGTAATTTTCGAACGGAGAACTGTATCCTGTAATAAAGTAATCCACTCTGTCGTTTAGAAAGGTTACGTTGGTATTTTTGTAATGCACATACACAAAAAATCCACACCCTCCTACCCCAACACTTTTTAGACTTTATTCTGTCAGTTGTGAGGAAACCTATCCTAACTGTAGCCACCCTAAAGTTTGATCTCTAATCTGAGCTAGTCATCCAGGCTCCATCTTAAATCAGTAGAGAGATAGGCACTTTCAAAGACCAAGAGATTTAGATAGTGGGATGAGTATCTCAGCATGGAATGAGCTGGAACTGCCTCTCTCCCTCCCCCCCATTCCAATGTATCTGTAGAAAGAGCCTAGATAACTGACTGAGGCTATGCGCATAACTTCTAGATACTCAGCTTGGTAAGTTGGATCCCACCCTAAATGTTTGACCTCTGAGACTTTTTCTGGCTATAAATAGGAGTACCTGTTATTTAAAAATAATACCACATGAAAAGCAAAAGCATTACATTAATTAAAAATAAACATTTATTTTCCTGTGACACCTCCAAAGCCTGAAAACATTTTCCTATGCTCCAGAAAAGCATCTTCATAAGTTAATGCAAAACTGAAGAGAACTTGGATCTGAGAAGGTAGGAAAGAGAATTTCCCTCCTTTTGTCTATGCATAAAAAAAAAGCAGCAGGAGAGATTTAGACCTGGTAGTTTTCAAAACTTCTTTAAAAATCTGCATTTGAAAATCTTACTGGAAGATACTTCAAATCACAAGCAGGAATTGAAACTTCATCAGGAATGCTCCTGAAAATCTGATTAGTCTCCCACCTGTATCTTTGGGAATCTCTGCTTGTCCCAAGAAAAACATTGTACACGATCAATTAAGAAACTGCAGTCAATATCCCTTTAAAAAATAAATCTATGTTAAATTAAAAAAGCATAATTTTATATTTTTTCTCTACGCATCCATAAATTTCAAGTATTTTAGCAAAACACAAAAATGATTGTTTATATACTTCAATCAAATTTCAATTTCTAGCTAAATAGCAGCTCAGCCCAAATCTCAAAAAGTAACCATACCGTAACTAATAAACAGCAATTCTTCTTTTTTGATGTTCTGAGTAAACAGCTGTTAAGCTGTGGTGGTTTCCATTTGTAAAGTTGAATGGTATTGGTCTGATTTTTTTAAGAGCAAAAAGGAGTGTAAAAGGTATTTATGTAATACGTTTTAATACTTAATACCAACAACTAAGCACAATCCCTGTCCTTTAAAAAAAAAGCCAACAAAACTCGAGCACCTCTAACAAAGGTAACACGTTTGGAAGCAAATAATTTAGGTTCTGTATCTTTGGCTTTATCTGCTTCCATAAGCAAAGTCTCTTACCTTATCTTCTTAGGCATTCCACACAAGCAACTTACTTGTAGCTGGTCCCTTTGGCCAGGCAACATTATTTCTACAGAGTCAGACCAGTCATTTGGTATGGAATGCAAGAGCAATGGGGGGGAAATCTACATTATTACAAGTGACCATTTTCCTGCTCACAGTAAAGAAAATATTAGGAGTTGTAAGTTGGAATCAGAAGATTTTATAATGGCTCCTCTGTCCCCTGACTGCTAAAAGAGAGGCTCCCAAAAAGATTCTTCTGTGGGAGAGGAGATATTAATTTAACAGACTTCAGGCAGCGTTTTAGTCTTACGCATTGTAAATATTGGTCATTTTTTGTTTCTTTCCTCATTTCTACAGGTAAATGGAGATGTGGTGAGGCCAGTAGTTTTTTTCAAGGCAAGCAGAAACAGGGGTAGGAACAGACTTGCCTATCAAGTATGCACTCTACCTTTTGAAGACATTTCCTCTTAGTCCACAGTATCCAGTCTGTCTGGTTGCTGCATTGGCTGAATCTGCATCTGCCAAGCGCAACGCAATGCCAGCAAACTTTTATACTCAAGGCCATTATTCCAACAGAGGCATTTCATGGAGGAGGGCCTTCCTTCTCAGGAGCAGTTGTCTGCACCATATTCTCCCACTTCTCATTTTGTCAGCATTCCTGCCATTGCAATTAAGAAATAATAGTGGGGTAATACTTCTAGCAATTTAGCTTTCATTATCAATCACTGCAAAAAGGGGCAAGTCAGCTATTAAGGTTACCTGCAAAGAAATTATAAACCATTGCTTAGGAATTGTTAGCAAAATAAATCTGACCTGGTTAATGAGAAAGATAGCAATTTTTGCATAACAAGTGTCCCTTCTTAAAATTAGACTTCTACCATGAATAATAAGAGGACAAGTATATTTCTATTCACTGCTGTTCTTTTGCTCACTTAAGTTGGGTATGAATATGATGAAGACAAATTCTTTTTGTTTTGTTGTTGTTCTTAAGATACTTAACTATGAGCACATTATAGCCCATTTCATTTCAAGTCAGCCTAGTTGCAGAGTTAATACTATTACTCTGAGTAGATCTTGGTGTTCTCTTCCGAGTCTGAAGTATCGTAGCCTTACCTATTTCCAAAGCTGTGTCTGTGAGATAGCATCAGAGTTTATTAGAAACAGCGTGACAACAGTTTTATTGTCAGCAAGTAGCACTCTGAATGCTACATACAAAATAATTTTAAACTGACAAAGTATTATCTTGTGATGATAAGAGTTTTTCTGTAGGATCAATTTATTAAAAGCAGCAGAAGCTTTGACCTATCACAAAGCTGACACCAGAGCCTGCAAATACTCTCACAAGGATACGGAGTGAAATCTTAGGCACGTATATATTACGACAATTTACATAATCCATTATAGAATCTTACATTAATAGGTTACATTTAACATACAAGGTCCTATTTGAGATTAATATGCTACTATCACTTACCCTCAAAGACGTACACAGACAATATCTAAATTCCTCTCAAAAACTTGCCAAGTTACCATTTTTTTTCACTCCTAGCTGAGATCTGTCATGATGTTCTACAAAGAAAGTAACAAAGACTGGAAACCAGCCATGCACAGAAACAGTTGAAGCATTGGGTAGGGCCACGTATTTTGTAGATTAGGATTTAAGACTTGCAGCAATATGAAATTTGTCTACATTGCACGTGTTGCAGCACTAACATATGGTGATGTTTTGACTTATAGTTGAGCTTGACTTCTTCCAAGCTGTTAACTTTCATCTTGGTGTTGTAGCTCTACAGAATGATACACCAGGAAACAAAGAAACTGAACCTTACTTTCCAACACTAGACCAAACCTCATAGGAGTCCCAACATCAGGGTTCTGGGAAAAAGAACACCTCTCCCCTCACGTTAAGGGGAGTTTTGTACGTCAGATTTCACAAGCAAAGCACGGGTGAAAGGGCGGTAAAGGAGGGTGACACCAGGCACGACATTACTCTAGCCACAAAACCCAGTCACGCAGCGAGGGGTGGTTCAGCAGACCGAGAGAAGGTCTTGGGAAGTGACCCCGCCTGCATGCCCGGCTGCCTCAGCTCACTGCCACGGGCTAACACCGCGGGACACCACCCAGCCCCGCGTCCTCTCCCCGCTTCCACTCGCCAGGTCCCGCACGCCCGGCGGGCCGCGCCCGGCTCCTCCGCGCCCCAACGCGCAGCTACAGTGGCCGCGCTGCCGGCCGCTCGCCCGCGCTGCAGTGGGGCCGGGCCGGGCCGGGCCGCCCCATCGCCACCGCATTCCTCGCATTCCCAGGGCAGAAAGGGCCCAGGGACTCTGCCCCTTTCTCCACCTCCGGGGCCCGCGGGCAATCGGTCCCGGGCAGCCCGCCCAGGGGAGGAAGCGCCCGCCGGGGGCCCAGCCCGGGGGCAAGGGCGGCACAGCACCACGGGCAGAAGACCGCGCCCGGAGCAGGGCCGCGGGAAGAACCGGCGGGACAAGGGCCACGCGAAACGCGGAGCTTCGGGTGGGCGATGGGGTCGCGGCGGGTCTACCCCTGAACCCGCCCCTGGCGCGTCGCCGAGCGCGGGACGTAGACCCGAGCTCCGCGCGGCGCCCGCGGTCACGTGCGGCACCGAGCGCGCGCGCACCCACCGTCCCCCCTCCCCACGCGGGCCGGGAGCGCGCCTCCCGCCGCCCCGCCTCCCGGCTCTTCCCGCCTCGGCCAATGAGGCCGCGGCGGCGGTTAACCCCTGGCTGGGCGGCGCGGCGCGGGCGGAGCGGAGCAGGAAGCGCCGAGGAAAGGAGGCAGGGAAAGAAGGCAGGGAGGCCGCCGCCGCCGCCGCCGTCGCTGCTGAGGAGGAGGGGAATTGGGAGCCCAGCCGCCGCTGCCGCCTTCGCCTTTTCCTTCCGCCCGCTGTGGGGAGCGAGGCGCGCGGGAGGCACCTGTCACAGCCGCCAGGGCGAGCGCGGCGTCCTCCACAGAGAGAGGCGGCGGCGGCGGCGGCGGCAGGAGAGGCCCGGCACGGCACGGCACGGCACGGCGGCAGCCTCGGCAGGGCTGGCTGAGGGACGGCTGCGGAGATGATGCCGGTAAGTGGTAACGGGCTGAGTCCGCGTCGTCCCCTTCCCGGCCTGGCGCCGCTCTGCCGGGCGGTGGGACGCCTTGCCTTTTCCTGCGGGGCTGGCGGCGGCGGATGGAGAGCGCGGCGCCGCCGTCATCTCCGCCAGTGTCCCGGCCAGCCGGGACAGAGGGTGACAGTGCCGTGGAGACGCCGCCGGGCTCCCCGCCGGGGGTGGGGCCGCCGGTCACCGCCGTCCCTGGCATCTGGGGGTACGCGACCTATCCTTAAGAAATTTTAAGACCAAATATTGTGGTCTTTGAATTTTGACTCTGCCGAACAACTGTTTCTGTG
>WTSP01002753.1:4604-17852 GCA_025331215.1 Actenoides lindsayi
CCCCCCCAAAAAAAAAAGATGTTTTTTTCCTAGGCCCCTTTAATAACCAGTATTTCCTAAAAATTCTGAGACCTTGGGGGGGGAGGAAATCCAATCACTCTGTTATTCTTGTAGCATACACAGTCCAAAACCCCTTTTCTGTGACAGTGTCAATAATTGTTTAATCCGTGTAAAACAAGCTGCTGCTTTCCACACTCAGTCTGTAGAGAAAACAGCAGACTCTGTTCTCTGGTCATTAAAGGCAACAGAAACCTCCCGGGTGTGTGGCCACAGCTCAGCGACTGTTGGGCGATGCCGTGCAAACAGGACACAGCCCAACCTGCCCTGCCAGGTACCATCAGCTTCTGCTGGTGGTGGTTGACGTGGACACTGAGGTTTCATTGTAGCCAATAATCCAGCAGAAAAAACCACAAACCAAACATGTTGTGTTGATATATTCTGGAGTGTTTATTTTGGGTGACGGAGGAGAAATGACTGCTGTAAGTACGGGGGGGGGCATGTTTGCAGCATATTGGCAGATCCTGCTGCTCCTTCTGAGGTGAGGGATGTTGAAGTGATGGATGAGCTTGTGCCAGCTGCCTGGCTTCGGATCAGGTATTGCATCTGCAAAGCCAAGACGATTTTCCACGTGAGGTGGGTAACCCAACCTGGACGTGGCCAGCTATGTGGAAAGTGAGAGGGTTTTAGAGGCATCGTGGGCAAAAGCTGCTTTATGGGAGAGTGCTTCAGGAATATGCAGCGTAATTAAGTCTGACCTGACTGCTGCTTCTGTAGCTTGTGCAGAGTGGTACGTCAGCGCTTGTTGAGCGTGTGAATGGCACCCCAGGGAAGCTGGGGGTTTCCTCAGTTTGTTTCTCCCTTCCAGAGCTATCAGAATTTTAGAAGAATTTCTTACAGGAAAGTTTCACTACAAATTCATTGGAGCTTTCAATGATAATTAATATCGATGTGATTTAGTTAAGTCATAATAAATGAGTCGATAGGCAAAACTCTGCTCTTGACTGAGCTTTGATGCTGCTGAGTGCACATGCTCTGCTCACAGCGCTCACCAGACCCAGACTCTGGTCCTTGTACAGCATCACACTCCCTACCACATTTGAGAAGAGCTGGATGAGCACTCTGGCGAGGCCTGTTTTCTGATATTAAATTGGCATCTATTACAATTGGAACAGTTATGTGAAACACAAATGTAATGAACGTTTTATGTTGGAAATTTTACATTTAGAACATTTTACATTTAGAACGTTTTATGTTAGAGGACTTCAAATTAGGTTACAAACCACGAGGCAGTCTGTTTTCCAGACAGAGATGTTCCTGAAACATCTTAAGGAGGAACAGACTTGTTTAAAGAGCCGGAGAAACCCTCTGCAATAGTGCAGGGAGACTGGGGTGAGAGCAATTGGAGGACAAAGTGGGTGAGCCAGGATTTGGAGACCCAGGTGCTAGATTTGCAGGACCCTGTGGAGACCATCCCTATCGTGCGATTGTCTCCACAGATCAAATCTTCAGCATGTTATTTCTGTTTTCCCCTCCAGCTGGAGGAACCAGACCCAGTCCCCACTCAAACTTGCTCCTACTTTTTGGCTATTCCTAATGTGCTCCTGTGCAGAGCAGTGTGATGGGTAAGCTCCTTTGGAAGCTTGGATTTGCTACAGCAGCTTCCTGCTCATCAAGGGAACCTCAGTCCCTCTGCTTCAGTCAACTGAGCCCTCTCTAGCAAATACCAATGTGGGGAGATGTGCCCCTTGTAGTTTAAGATTTTTGCCCTAAGATGGGCTTTTTTTTTTTGTTTTGTTTTGTTTTTTTAACAAGGCTGCCAGCCTGGCATGGTTTGCATGTATGGCCATGTGGCTGCCAGTTGAAAATAAGAAATAAAGCAGCTGGATTTTCTTTGGCCTTCTTGAAGCCAAGCTTGGGCAGATCAGGGCCTGTGAAGGGATAAAGCAGCACATGCTGGTGTAGTGGGATTACAAATCCTCTTGCTTGCAGCAGAAAGCCTGGGCAGTTGTGATTTGGGTGGCACACAACCAGATCCACCATTCCCCTCGCTGGCCAGGTGTTGAAATCCTTTAGAGGCACAAATCGACCTTCGCAGCAGCTCCGCCGAGGGACAGCATGTGTTTGGCACAGATTTGCTGGGGGTGAGATGCTGCCGCTCATTCTCCTTCTGGTTCCTGTAATCTTGGCCAAATCACCCCCTGAGCCTGTTTTCCATTTATAGTTGGGATTAGTAGTACTTCTCTTTCCTCTTCTCACTCAAAATAGGTTCAAAATAAGACGTTACTCTTATTTTGCCTATTAGCTGCATGCATTTTGCTTGCAGCCCCTGTTACAGTCAGGCCTTAGCTTACACAAGACATCTGAGGTATCGGATTCTAAATGCCCATCACCACAAGGTTCTTCCTTGAAGTCTGTGTCCATACAGGGTATGTGGGTAACAGGGCTCCTCAACACCTTCCAGAAGTTCATTACAGCGGTTTCCAGTGGCTTCCAGATTTTTTTTCTTCTCTGTCTCACTGCACAGTACACACTGTGTGGGGCATCAAGCAGGAAAAATAAGCAGCCTAAAGCAAATAACCTTATTTCTGCTGATTTCATGTGATCAGGAGATGCCACACTTCCAATTCAGGAGTAAATGAGGGAGTCTGTTTTTCTTTGTAAGTGTATCGTGAGCTTTATTGTTTAATATTAAAGCTGTGTTGGGATAAGTGGCCCATAAATGGCTATTAAAAGCAGCGTTTACAGCTTGTAAAGTGCATCAGGACTTTACCCTGCTTTGCCTGGGGAGATTTAGATGTGTGTTCCCTGTCTGGGATTTAAGAACTGCCCGTCTTTTTTCTTTCTGGACCCATTAAAAATGATGGTGGACAAACGTCTTTCCTGATTAACTCTATTGGCTCCAGCCAGGAGGAGGAAGAGGAGCCTGCCAGCCTTGCTCCCATGCATTGCAGAGCACGCTCCACAGCAGTGCTGTCCCCACGCTGTGCCACAGCCTGGGTCACTCGGTGATGATCTACCAAGCATCTGGTGAGCCCTGAGGGTAAAATGACCCCTTCGTTGTACTCCTGTGAGCATGGGCAGCAGAAATAACCAGCTTTATCCGTGGATCTTCCCATTGCCTCCACCTCCCTCGATTCTGTCTTTAGAAACTTCACTGATGTTAGGCAGGTTTTTTGCCTTTTCCCTGCTTGTTTTCTTTCTATTTGAAGGAGTTAAGGGAAGAAGGCTGAGCCTGCAGCTTGCTTTTTATCTGGTGGTAATCACAGAATGGTAGGGGTTGGAAGGGACCTCTGGAGATCAAGTCCAGTCCCAAATAATACTGGAGCTGTAGTTACTGTTTGAGTCACCTTCTGTAACTGGGCAAATCCAACTAGAAAACTAGATAAAAACATGGGTCATTTCTGGAAACTGATGATACCTGTGAAATACTACTGTTGATTTCCTTCTCACCTTAGAGAAAAGGGTTAAGCGTGTAAGTAGCTTAGATTGCGGATCTAGCAGTTCAAATTTCTGAGGGCAAACCTGGCTCAAGTTTGGAGTTCAGGGATCTGTGAAACAGATCTGGTCAGGAGCTCTCATAAGAGGTCCTCCAGATGTAGGAAATGCAAGCGAGCTTTACTGCAGGAAAAAGTGACTTGCTGACAAGCTATTTTCATGACACACAGAATGGCAGACATTGGAAGGGACCTCTGGAGATCATCTTGTCCAACCCCCCTGCTAAAGCAGGGTCACCCAGAGCAGGTTGCACAGGATTGCGTCCAGGTGGGTTTTGATATGTGAAAATAAAAAGCTTTTCTGTCAAAAACACCCCACAGGAAGTTATTAGGTGGTTGGAACCAGAAATGAATCACATCCGAGTCCCTGAAGCTGCTTGCCTATGGGACAGCCAAAGATAACAGTGACTGCCCCTGCTCTCAAACATGCACGCATGCTTGAAGTCAACTTAAAGCTGAGGAGAGAGAGTTCATGGCTGAGGATCTTTGGTTTGTTTTCACACAGGACCTTACAGACTCTTGTAATCATCACAACCTTTTGATGTAAAATTCTCCAGCACTTGTGCACTGTGACTTGGGGCTGTGATCAAAGTTTTGACGGCTCTGGACATTTACAGCTTTTGATTTCTCCATCTCTGATGCAGACCTGCAGGATGCTTGTTGCAGGTGAAGCAATGGGGAAGGAATTGCCCTCGCAGATACTTCTGTAGCAGGGGAGTTTTTGAATTACATGGTGAGGTGTGATCTTCTACCCCAGATTGCTACCAAACCCGTTAGAATTAGCAGCACGTAAAGCTGTCATACAGTGATATACTCAGAACTAATGCGTGATTTTTAATTACAAAATCTGCCTTAAGGTTTCTGTTTCTTTCTTTGCCTCTCTGAGACGTACGTAAAGCTGTGCAGGTCCGAGCACACAGCCTCAGCACACATGCTGCTAGCTAATAAGAGGTGACCCTGTCCACTGTCTTTGCCCTCATAACAGTTCATTATATTGTCCAGCATTTTTTGAGCCAGAGTAAGTGAGATTTATAGGTTGCCTGGGGATAATAATTTCAAGAAGAAAGATCAATGATATGCAAGTCAGTGGAAAGAGCAGCAAGTTCCAATTGCTGCCTTGTTACAAGGCATCAAACATCTTCATAAACTATTTAAAGGTAGAAATGATCATTAACCTTTGCTGTAGCCAATTACATTCAGAACGGTCAATGCCATTTAACACGAGTCAGGGTGACACCCAGTTAGGGTGTGCGGGAACACGGGTGTGTTAATGCTTCGAAGTCATTTTCACACAGTTTCTCTCTTGGAGGAGGCACTGGACAAGCAAGCTGCGGAAAACATCAGCTCCTTGATCACCTCAAATGAGCTCTCTGGCCTTGCTTTGGCTTGAACTGCAGTTGTATCTCTTTACATCCACCTCAAACGAACGGCCGTGGATTCTTTTTCTACCTCCCTTAGTTAATCATTACTATTTTTAATACGGTGTGAATGCACTTCATTTTTCCTATGGGAGAAATAGTGACCCAGATTCTTCCTCTCAGAGATGGGAGAAGAGCAGCTTGTTCAGGCTTGGCTTCTTGCTTTGAAACCACCTTCCGGAGCTGACGTCACTGTCAGTGCTGGAGACATTTGCAGCTCTACAATAATACATCCCTCGGCTGCTTGTACTTTAAACGGCCGTAGCGCTCGCTGCTGCCTTCTGAGTGTGATCTGTTGTTGACAATCTCAATCCCGCCTCTTCTCCTCCCGGCCTCTCTGATGCTGAATCAATGACATTTCTTTCCCAAGCTGCCTACATTTGGTGTTTTACTGCCGACTGCATGTGGCCCTCTCACTTTAATTACTTCTGCTGTGACTAGCACTATATGCTCTATAATGTTTCCGAGACTGCTTGCAATTAAAATAAGAAATAAGTAATACATTACGGGTTACAACCCAGTCAATCTCCACGCACTGTAATTCACGCAGCTTTATACGCCGAGCTTTCCAAGTGGCTGATAGCCCACAGAGTAACGACGCAACCCTGAGACGGGGAGGAAAGGCAAGGGAGGAACATTGTCTAAGTTCCTGAAATGCATCATTTCCCAGTGGTTGCTTTATTTTTCCAATTCCTTTGCTCTTGAAAGAAAATGTCAACATACTTAACTTCCCATCTCCTGGTTTCCAGGGGACTAAACGTAAGCAGCCTTCTCGCCGAAGAAGGGCTGTGTGTGCACCGAGGGATCTCAACTGATGTTCCAGGCCTTTTCACACCTTTTAGGCATTATCAAGTTTTGTGACCATTTTAATGAGCTGTGGACCAGGTTGGGAGGGGCTAGTGAGATACAGTTTTGAGTACTCTGGCTTCAGATCAACAAAACACTTAAGCATGCGCTTAATTTTAAGCACTGCAATAGTTCTGCCCACAAAAAAAAAACCAGGGACGAAATGTCATCCAGCCATCCTGCTGAGTAATCCTAACAATCATTTCTTGTTCTTATTTTTTCTCAGTCCTTCTTTCCCCCCACAAACTCTTTTTTTAGGCAGTCTCAGAGAGAACACAGAGAAGCTCAAATGAAACAGCTCATGCAGGGAAGCACAAGCAACGTGGGGAATTTTTTGTTTAGAAATCCAAGCAGCGGATTTCCATTGTTATAAACAGTGGCTGAATTCACTTGTGGAAATATACAGCATTTAATTTACATGTAAAGTGACAAATTAAAATCTGAAATTCCCTGTTTTGTTCTCTGAGTGGAATATAACATGACAGGCTTTAAAAAATGCCGCTGCTCTGCCCCAGCGGAACCACAAGTCTGGTTGTGCTGCAGCCTTCACATTCACCCTGAATGTGACAGAGCTTTTACCAGCACATGGAAACAACTCGACCCAAATCCTCAGAGGTGTTTGGGTGCCTAAATCTCATTTCAGTTATGTGCTTTGAAGCATCTGGTCCCTATATCCTGGGAACTGGGCAGAATCGCAGCCGATTTTTGCTGCACAAAGATCAGAAAAGTACCTTGTGTCTGTAAGGGAAAGAAATGTTTTGTCCTTCCCACTTGGTGTAACACCATAGGAATGGCTGTCCTTGGTTTGGGCTAAATGTCAGCCAGGACCTGTCTGCAACATTGGTGGTCATTCAAGGGAAGAGTGCACAAACAGCATGTCTGCGGGGCAGCCCTTGCCAGCTTCACCCTCCTGGCTTGCAGGGAGGAGGGATTTGAGCACATCCTGAACTGGAGGTTGTTTCTCAGTCTTTGTATTTCTGTCCCTGCTAGGGCTGCTTTGGTAAAGCTGATCCATGCCTTTTGCCATCCCTTTCTTACCGTCTTTTCCAATTCCATTTTCTCCTGTTTTGAGATAAGAAGGTCATAGTGTCACAGGGCATTTGGGGTAGCCATAAGTAGTAGTGTCTGAATTTTTTGGTAGCTGAAGGAGATACACATGAAGTTTTTTGCTGAGCAGACAAAAATATCTCTGTGGCTGCTGTGCTGTGTGTAGGGAACAACCGCTTGGCCCTGCGCTGGTATGGACATCTCAGGTTGAGGTGTAGAAGTTTCCCATGTCCACTGGCTGCCTGGTCCAGGTGTTTGGTTCATCACCACCCTTACTACTAACCCTCTGATGATTGCAACCCCAGAGAATCCTCTCGTGCTGTGAAAAATAGCCAAAACATGGGTAATGCTCATACCTGCACCAGCCCACTTTTTACCTTCAAATCATCTCTCTTTTCCGCTTGCTTGTTTCACAGGCTGCTGTGTGGAGGCACTGGAGAATACCCCATCACAGCTGTAGCAGTTTGGATTTCACTGTGGCAAGTTCAGGGCACGGAGAGGTGCCATTGTTCATTTGTTACAGCGGCAAACAGCATCAGCCCAGCTGACACTTGCATCCGTGAGCACTTTCCTTGGTAGAAATTCACTTAATCTTTTGCGACATTCTCGTGGTGTTTAAACAAAAAACTACTGGCTTATTCCCGTTCCCAGGCACTGTGAGGTAGAGACCTGGAGAATTAAAGTGTAGATCTTTGTTTTAAATGATTGCAGTAGGGTGTAACAGAGAGCAGTTTTAACTAGGTGAAATGAAACCCAGGTTTTGAGTGATACTCATGTCCTCTTTAAAGAGGGCTTGCTGTCCTCTCAGGACAAGCCAGACTGAACTGCTCACAACAGCAGAAAACACAAGTGCTCTTCATTGAATAAAATCTGTCTTCCATGGGCTGAGCTCCTCCTCCCCATCCTTGGGCGGCTGATTTCAGTAGGAAATCTCCCCATGACATGGGATGGGACGTCCTGAACATCCTCTGGAGGAGGAAGAGTTGAGAAACCTCAGCACTGCCATGTTGGGGCTATCGTGAGTCAGATCAGCTTGAGAAGGGACACAGTCCCTACTCCCAAACACAGGGCACCGATACACTTGCAGTTTCCCTGTATTCCTCAAACTAGACTTTTAAAAAAGCTCAGCAGAAATGATGGTGTATGCCAAATGTCAGGATCCATGCAGAGTTGTGTTCCAGCTTGAGGATCCCCAGATTCCCCTGTGAACCAGGAAAGCCCATGCTCTGCTCTGGGCTTGGAGATGACCATTTCTCAGGGCAGTGGTGTCAGCAAGAGGCAGGTCAGTAGCGTGTCTGAGAAGCACAGGCCCTTGTCTCTCACCACACAAGAAGAGCAAAAGGTGGACAGGAGCTGTGCCAGCTCTCTGATGACCTTTGTGTTAAACTGTGTTCGCATTCACAACCCTCAGAGTCAGGCTGAGTCAACCAAATACTTCCTCCCTAGGGCTGTATGTTGTGCCACACTTTGAAAAGCAAATATGGTTTTGGTTTGTTTTGTTCTGTTTCATTCCTGCTGATGCCAAATGCCAGCAGTAGGCACAGGGAGTGCTGCAGGGAGAAGCCAACAGCTAATAGTGAGGGAAGGATTCTGGAGGTAGCACGCTCACAAAAAGATGGTTAATAACATTTTGCAGGAAAAAAAAGATCTTCTCTAGCACACAGTGTAATTTTCTAGCACAGAAGTAATTTTCCAGAGGAGGCAGAGTGGGAAGGGTAGCAGTGGTACGAAGGGGGGGCATTTGAACTCTCATTCTGCATGCAGAATTTCTTGGCTCAGTAACAGAGCAATGTAGAAGTTGCTTCCCAGTAGAAAGGAGCGAGGAGGGGATGGTGTTTCAGAAAGTGCCCCTCGCTGCCAGCTGCCATCACTGTAGGCCACGGAAGATGTGAGGCTGTGCAAAGTGGGTGAGGACCAGCATGGCTCAGAGACTGTCTGTACCACTGCTCCTGCCAGAGTCAGAGGTGAAACACCCATCGATTGCAGGTGAGAGAGAATCAGAGAGATGCTGGGGTCTTTTGAAAACCCCATCAGTTCTCTCCGGACTCTTCCAGTGTTGCTTTGGCAAAGGTTTCTGTTTCCTTCCCATTCCTCTTTGTGCTACAGTAAGCAGTCCTGGTGGAGCAGATCTTTCAACAAACCCTACAGTCTGTGCTGCAGCTTTTCAGAAGGAGCCCGTGGACTGTAGGTATCTCATGAGCCTTTTTCATGGCCTGACCTTCCCTGCTCTCCACTCGGCCCTTCATTCCCTATCTCTCCCAGGGCTTGCCCTGCTCCCACAACAACGAAGGAAGCCATGGTAAAGTCATGATAGGGCCAGCAACCTTACACACATGGGTGCGCATCCACCCAGCACACAATGCCCTGCTCTCATCCATCTCAGAAATACAAGGGTCACACTCTGGGACAGCCCCCTCCACAGCACAGGTTCAGATCTGAAGAAAGGGAGATGATATCTCTGTATGAGGAACACAAAGGAAAGATGTTAGAAACAATCACAAAACCCCAAAGCCACTACTGCCCAAAAGAGCAAGAGCCTCAAGCCCCCAGTCCTTCGGGGCGGGGGGGTTTGTTGGTGCCATTCCATGTGCTCTCTCCAGGCTGAGCACTGACTCACCGCTGCGAACCCAGCCACTCTCCCCCACACAGTGATTAATTAATGCTCAGGGTGCCTACTCAACGTGAGAATTCTACAGCTCCTGGAAGAAGCGTGTTTCAATGGTGATATCCATTTATAGCTGTAGTGTGGAGATGAGGAGCAACCCCTGGGAGCAGAGCTGGGGGGAGGCTTCCCAGCAGGGTGGCCCACAGAGCCGGGCTCTGCCGAGGGAGGAGAGGCAGCAGCCAAGCCAGCGGTGAGCTGCAGGGCTGGGGCTGTTACCCTGCTGGGGTGACTGCCTTTAAAATCCGAGTCAGGGATTCAGGTTAGCATCCTAAGGCTTTACCTCTGCTGAAGGATTTCCCCTGCTTGAAAAAGGAGTCTGGGTTTTTGCTGCTTTATGAAGAATTACCTGCATTGTAGAGCAAGGATGTGTTTGTTTAAAGGGAGGTTGGTGTCCTGGAAGGAAGAGGTTAAGGGAGGAAAATGTGTAGGTAAAAAAGAGCAAGTGGTACCCCCCCTGTGTAGTACCCACTGTTCCATCCTTTGTCCACAGAGAAATGACAATCCAGTACACCCTTTACTTTTTAGGCAAGAGGTGGGGGCCTGGAGTCAGCTTTGCCACAGCCCCTGTGCTCCAGGGGTTACAGAAGCGCTCGAGGGAAACCGCTGTGTGCTGAAGCGGTTCCCGGGCTGCCGAAAACCTGCTGGGCTCTGCAAGGTCCCGGTGCAGCCCCAGAGGTGCAGGTCAGGGTCCCGTTGCTGGCCTGGCTGCAGCACAAGCCACAGGGGTTCCTGGTGCTCTCCCCACGCTCCGGCAGCAGAGCCGCTGGAATCAGCGGCTATTGAAGCCGCGGCCGTACGGGTGCACGATGCGAGCAGCCTGCACCGGCCCTGTTGCAGTGCCTGGGTAGATGATGCAGAGCGCTGGGATCGAGCTGCATTAATCAGGGCTATTCAGAGAGCTAACACATCCCTCCTAGCGCGGGTGGTGATGTTGGATGCGTTACCCTCTGAGGTTCGTGGAATAGCAGCAGCAGCAACGTGCCGTTCCTGCTTTGCTGAAAGGCTGTGGGTTTAATTTCTGCTGCTATTTGCAAACCCGCGGAGGGTACAGAGCAGATTTCTAGGGCATGGGCTTGTATATATTCATCCTTTTCATCCGACGCTCTTGACCTTGGGGTATGATGTATTCTTGTGTACCTTTGTACAGTACCCTTTGCTAGGCGAGCGAGGTGAAAAGATGAGCCAAAGGTTGTGGTACGGATCTGGATTAGGGAGACACGGGTTTAATTCCCTATCCTTACGCAGACTTCTTGTGACAAAATCTCGCATAATAAAAACCTTCAGGACATGAGGTCCGTCCAGAATGACACGGCAACTGGAAAAAAAAAAAAAAAAGGCATTTGCAAAAGGTACAAAACATCCTAAGGCGCTTGGTTGTTAAACTTCAAGCGTTGCGTCTTGCCTAGAGGTCTGCAGAGCTTGTGCGCGTGTGTCCGCTTGGCCTTCAGGTCTGTTCAGCTGCAAACAGTCTGAATAATGAAGCTGGACAGTTTGGGCTGCATGGATCAAATAGCAATGGTTGTGACTGCAAATTAATAGAAGACGGGGCAAGAAAGAACATGAAAGGTTGTTTTTCAAGCACTGGCTGCCAGAGTCTCTTCACAGGGCAAAGGTGGGTCAGGCAGGGCAGTGGCTGGGTCAGGGTAAATCCTCCTGGGATGTCTCTGTTCCCATCCCGTTCCAGAACAGTTCACACGGTGGCTGATCCCAGGGAATGGTGGGAACCCTAAGCAGATAGGTCCTGGTGATCCATTGATTTATTTATTTCCCCAAACTCCAGAAGACGCTTTAAAAGAATTTCCTAATGTGTCTGTTTCTACGGGCAGACAGCTCTATCTGAATTTGAAGGCTGATCTCCTCTTCAGAGGTGGCAGAAGGATTATTTTAAAGCAGCACATGTAGGCAGCAGACTGAATGCATTTGTTGCGAGTCCAGTGCAGAACCCAGCGCAGCTGGGGTGGCCTGGACTCTTCATGGTTATCCCTGCAGAGGAACAAAGGGCTGAGAGAGTCAAAGAGACTGGAGTGAGTATTTGGGGAAGAGCAACATTTCTTTCCACAACAGAAATCAACCCACTCCAGTTCTTCAGGTCCGTGCTCCC
Organism: Actenoides lindsayi; assembly: GCA_025331215.1. NCBI lineage: Eukaryota > Metazoa > Chordata > Aves > Coraciiformes > Alcedinidae > Actenoides > Actenoides lindsayi. Next base: position 16,176 of record WTSP01002753.1, read on the forward strand.
TGGAGGGGAGGATAGGCAGGACAGGGCAGGAGCATCCTTCAAACATCCTTAGTTTCAGTGAAAAGTGCTTGCTTGCTTCTTGCCAAAGGTCCACCCAACCCTGGCCGCCATACCAGCAATGTGTATGATCAGATGCAGCCACAGGAGGGGGACAGAGATGCACCTGGTGAGACACTTGTATCCTGTAAGAGATTTAATTGAACCTCCCAACTACAAGGCAGTGGGGCTTCTTTCCTGTAGGCAGTGCATCAGGGTCCATGCTTTTTGGTCCTGAGCGTTCCAGTCTTGCTGTGCAGACGCAGCAGATCCTCAGGACAGGGAATATGCTGTCGTGTTTGCCAAGCTCTTCAGATAATGTTGTCATCACAGGAAGCAAGGATGAGTAATAATCCAATAGATACAAAAGTGAGTGGGAAATGGTTTGAGAGGGAGGTTGTTACCAACAGGAGATGTTGGCTCTGCCTTTGGCACTGGCAGGTGGGGAGGGCTCCTGTGTCAGATGGCCTGTCTAAGCCTCCCCTCATCCAGCTCAATGTGAGCTGTGACTGCCCCTAACCCTAAGCGTGGGCAGGACGTTAGTAGAACTGCACCATGGCTGGTCCATCTCCACTGAATCTCACCAGCACTGAGCAGTTAGGTGTTGATGCCTACACCAAGCCATCCATACAGCCAAGGGTCCTGGAGGGAGACAGCAAACATTGTCCAGTCTGTAACACGGAATCACAAATTGATAGGGGTTGGAAGTGACCTCTGGGGATCATCTGGTGCCATACCCCTGCTCCATCCAGCAGGGTCACCCAGAGCAGGGGGCCCAGCATCGCAGTGTCCAGGCAGGTTTGGGAATCTCTCCAGAGAAGGAGACTCCACAGCCTCTCTGGGCAGCGTGGCACAGGCTCCAACACCCTCACAGCACAGAAGCTTTTCCTTATGTTTTCGTGGGACTTCCTCTGTCCTTTCCTGTGCCCATTGCCTCTTGTCCTGTCACTGGGTACCACTGACAAGAGTCTGGCCCCATCCTCCTGCCTCCCGGGGACCCTGTAGCTATTGATCAGATCCCATCTCAGTCTTCTCTTCTCCAGTCTAAACAGCCCCAGGGCTCTCAGTCTTTCCTTGGCACAGAGATGCTCCAGGCTCCTCAGCATCTTCATATCCTCTGCTGGACTCTCTCCAGTAGTTCCATGTCTGCTTTATACTGGGGAGCCCAGAACTGGACCCAGCACTCCAGATGTGGCCTCCCCAGGGCAGAGTAGAGGGGGAGGAGAACCTCCCTTGATCTGCCCGTCACATTCTTCTTAATGCACCCCAGGAGACCATCAGCCTCCTTGGCCCCGGGAGCACACTGCTGGCCCACGGTTACTAACTTGTTGTCCACCAGCACTCCCAGGTACTTCTCCATGGAGCTGCTTTCCAGCAAGTCACCCCCTGCCCTGTGCTGGTACAGGGGGTTATCCCTCCCCAGGTGCAGGACCCCGTTGAACTCGTTCAGCACGGCGGTTGAGAAGCTGCCGGTGACGGCCGTGAAGCGCAGCGTTGCGGGGTGGCCGGGCAGCAGGCTCAGCGCTGCGGGCTGCAGCGAAGGCAGCGTCTCGCAGGGCTGCAGCCAGAGCAGCAGGCAGCTGGGGCTGGAGCAGCTCATTGCCACTGTGGGAAGGATGTGACACCTCAGTAAGAGCAGGT
>WTSP01002754.1:0-12828 GCA_025331215.1 Actenoides lindsayi
TATACATCTATACTTTATTTTATATTTTGATTTTTTGTTTGTTTGTTTTCTGTGAATGCATATTTTCTGGTGTTTAGTTTGTTCTATCCAGGTGGTGAATTTAACATTGTGTAACTCAAACTGGTTTTTTTTTTCTGGTAAAAAGAATTTTTTTTTTTTTTTTAATAATTGTAATCTAAGTTATGTTTTATATGATGGTACATTAATAAAGTTGCTTTTGGAGACACTGGTCAAACTCTAGTATGAGAAATGCTCTATGCCAAAACATATTATGTGATGAGAACTGTAGTTATGTTGCAATATCAAAACAATAAAAATACATAACCATATTATGATAACATATTAATTATCTAATAATAAAATAGTGGCGCTTTAATACAATATAATCACATGGCTTTATCTGTTCATTCCCATACTGTTCATTATCAACAACATTCCTAACTCTGCTTATTAACTGGTGCAAATTTTTTTGTGTTTTGTACTGCACATTCAATCAATGTTGACAGATATATAGTACAAGCACTAGTCACATAAAAAAATGCAGATGTTACAATTTTTGTGATACAAGCAAGGTAAAATGTTCCATCTACCATTTGTAACAGAAAGACATTTTAATTTATATCTACATTTCGCAAAAAATGAGGTATCATTTTGTGGATCAAGGACTGACTATGAAAATAAGAATCCTTAGTCCTTAAAATATCCTCTTTGCATAGCAGGGCATATGCCATACATGTGTATGGAAATAGATTCTTGCAAATGGACAAATACTAATGGGAAATAAAAACATTTCCTACAGGTTGAAACGCTGAAGCATCTCAATCAAATATCTAAATTACGATCATAGAATCCAAACACAAAATTTGTTTTACAATTATCTCTGTGTTTGTATCAAAAAGATATTACTGAGGATTGAAAAGTCTTGAAAAAAAATTAATTAGGAAACATTTGTAACCACATACATAAAAGGGGCAATATCAGCCAGAGAATTGCTTGATTATAAACAGTGACTAATACTTCCTTGCAATATTGTACAGCTTTGCATGCATATCTACTGAGTCCTCTCTCTTGTGTGAAAGGGTCAAATTCTGCATTAGTTTGTTGTTAATAGGCATTAAAACCAACAGAGCCAAGACCAAATTTCAGCCCAGTGACTCATCAGTCAAGTATAAAGGCCCATTTGGTGCTGAATTGAGTATTATATGAAAATCTATTTACAACTTAAAATCAGTGTTGGTGCCCATGAAATAAATACAAGTTTAATGTTAGATCTATTGTAACACATGATGAAAAATAGCTGAAAGTTGCATTATATTTATGCAGTATACTTAGTGCCTTTTCACAAATGACTGACCTTGAGTAGATGTTTAAATCCAGGGTAGTTCAAGATTGCAAGAGCTCCCCACTTGCTTCCCTCTCATAAATGCATAGAAAACTAGAAAAAATAGTATTATCAGCAAGTGCTGCACCCATGGCATGTTGAAGATCTCATCAAAAGGGAGAGATTAAGAAGATCTACCAGAGAACATGTTTTTATCAGATCACAGAACAGAGATGAAAAGGCTCATAATCTATGTGTTTAGGATAATTTCATACTCTAATCCCAAGATAAACAGAGGAATTAGTTAGACTTCTCTTCCAGGAAAGAGACCAAACAGAAATAAAGAGTCACCAAAGGAAAATCACTCCCCACACCTCTACCCCCCACCCAGTCTGGTGTCATTGATTAACAATATTTGCAAATATACAAAATCGGTGTGTAAAGGAGAAGTAGCTACTACACATTTACCTTTTAAAATAGATTTGGGGGCATATAATCAGTGTTTCATATTTTCCTGTGCTTTATGCACCTACACGGCTGTGACAGGCATCCTATGAAAATTGCAGCATGATTGCATTTGCTGCTCTGTTTTACTAAAACCTTTTTCAGTTCAGTTCCTAAACTTGACCCAAGCCTACGATTCACAGCAGGTTAAATAAAATATGATTTTTAAAAACTCAACTCAACGTCTTTTTGGGGGGCTGAGGAATGTTTGTACTTTTGTCACAGGCTAACAGATTTTGTACTTTGAATTGTGGGTTAGGCCACTGTCTCTTCAGCATTAAGTATTTCTTAGAATCAGATGTGGCATTTGGATCTTCATGGGCTGTAGCTTCCCAAAGATAGGAAGGGCATAGGGCGGGCACTGCAGAAGAATTCACAGTATTAAGCAGAGGTGGTACCACATTGTAACTAGAATTAAGCTAAGTGCTGAAGCAATACTGAGAACTTGTGCCAGAGTGGTTAAGTACCAAATATTGTGGCAAGCTATTTTCAGAGCTATTGGTATATCTTTCCTCACAGAAAATTAGATTAAAAGATAAATTATCAGGCAGCAGTAACAGCCATAGTTTCTCTTATCCCAGGGACAACATTGGCAGTTCCATAATTGCATACACTTGAAAACCCATTTTACATACAGACAGCAATAATTCAATTAGATAGCAGAAGAAAATCAGAGCTTTTCCAGCACAAAGTTGCATTTTCTTTAATATGATTATCTGAAAAATATCTGCTCCATCTTAAAGCTTATTAGACTAAACTTTTTCCAACAACATCTAGACCTAAAATAGGGATCCCAAACAAGATTTGTCACTTTCTGAAACAGAACTTTGCCTGCATCTTCCCACAGAATCTGTACCTGATGTGTAAACTGTCTTAGCACTTGTTTTGGATTTCAACAAAGGGATCAAAATTCTCCTTGAAATGACAGCTTTAAGTCAAAGACTGAAAATAATCCTTGTGTTTCAGTGCTCAAACACTTCATTCTTTCTTACTATCCCATTTTTAACATATGCTTTGGGTTCTCTGTGATGGGTGATGAATTCCGAAAGGGAATGCATGCAGTGCAGTACTTGGTAGAAGTACTTAAGAAGTTTCATTACTAGATTGGATTTCTCCTTGATTGAATTTTTAATGAAAACTCATTTAAGATAATAAAGAACTTTATACCTATATTTTTTTTAGCAAATTTTAATTAAAGCTAATAATTTTTTTCAGCTATATTGGGCAGGTAATTTAGTTGCAATAGTTCTTTAGCAACATACAAGCCTTATAGTTCTGCAGCAATAAGTAAGCCCCAGAGTTGAGACTTTATTTTTGTAGAGAAGCATATAAAGATACTGTCTATCTAATAAAGTATGCACAGGAAGCAGATAAGTATCATGGGATTAGACAGGGAAGATTTACATCTTAAGTAAAGAGTTTCAGAATACCATGAAATGTTTGTCTGTGGGACTTCAAGCTTAAGAAACATTTGTCTTTGCATTCCCTTTAGGTAAAGGTTTGATCTTGATAAACTCCATTGTAGGAATCACAGAATGATTGAGATACAAGGGCCCTCTAGAGGTCACCTGGTCCAACCCTGCTGCTTAAGTGGAGTCATCTAGAGGAGGTTGGCCATAACCATGTCCAGTTGGCTTTTGAACAGTTTTCTTTAACTACAGCTAAGAAATAATTAGAGCTGCTAGTGGATGGTGTCCTGGTTTTGTTCAATTATCACAAAGAAATCATTCCTTTGATACAGGAAAGGAAAACAAATAGTTATAGCTTGTGTAAAATTTGTCCTGATTCCTATAGCATCCTGGAAACAGCATTCTGCCTCATTATGGTCTTTTAACAGCCCACTAAGAACAATATGCAACATTACTATGACTGTGGACATGATAAAACGTGCGTGTATGTGTGATCTCTTCTCAATCTTAAGGAATGGTTTTAAAGAGAACTATTTTTTTTTTAAATTTCATATTCTATGCATTTTAACTAGTTTGCACATCTGTGTGGTGGGCAATAAAAGCTGGTATAAAGAATTTCAGACTTTAATGGTCACAACTGGATTAATATTTTGACAGAAGACTGCAATTTTTTAAATGTAAGGGTAGATTAAAAAATCCTCCATTTTATAGTTTGATGTAGTCTTTCCAGAGTCAGACAAAATCCCTTGACTCTCTTAGGTACTTAAAAACAATATGGACAATTAAGCAAAATGGAACAGCTCAGAGAAAATAGCTCACTGTGCATTAAAACACAGCGTAGGAATCAAACACTGAATATAAATTCAAGATTGTTCATTACTAGACTGTAACCAACCAACAGTTGATACTTTATATCTGCTAACGGAAGATTTCACCTTGGCCTATGTTCTTCTAGCTAGGAATGGGAATTTCTTTTGGGATCACACTTAAGACCACTCCCTTTTTTCAACTATTTACCTTTGAACAAGGTGTGCTTTGAAATATTTGAGCACATTTCATCATAAGATTAATTTCCAGTCACACCCTAATAAAAACAAAATATGTTTATTGTTCAGCAACACTCACTGAGCAAACAAGAAAAGCCATTACCCTTTGCTAGCACTCTATTTCCCTGAAGTCTGATTTAAAAAATGTTGATGGAATGGGCAGCTCTATGCAACATTAAAGTATTTTTTCAAGATCCCTATTTAAAATTTCATCATTAAAGGAAATCAAATTAGTTACTTTCACTAGGACTATAATTATTTTCTAGCTTGAAGTCAGTTTGTAGCTCCTTTTCTCCTATCAGAATGTTTCTTATAGTAGGACAGAAGCTGGTGGATTGTTTATCAATGGCATGATTCCCCAGTTAAACTACTGGACTACTTTATAGTAGAGAAGACTCAGAGCTCTGAAAGCAAAACTGAATGCTGCTGTCCTGAGGCAGGAAAAGGATTGTATTTTTCAGTGGTGGAAGAGATGAGGGAGAGAAAAGGCTGGGAGATGTCAGCAGCTTTCCTTACAAAGAAAGGGAGAGGACAAACTCTTGATAATATTGGTTGAAGACAAGACAGGACCAGAACCCAAAGGATCTGGGGATCCCAGAGTGAAACTTTCTGACAATTTTCTGGTAGGTCTAAGGCAGATGTGATGGAAGGGACAATGTCTGCTTTGGATTGCAGCTACTTACATGGGCTACCATTCTCTTCCTCATCCTCACATAAGCTGGCCCTCTCTAAGCAGCAGCACACAGAGTAAGGATGAGCTGTTCAGACTATAGCAATGCCTCTTTGCCACCTCAAGCACAAGCTAAACACAGTTTGCAGCACTCCACAGACTCACACCACAGAAAAATGCTGATATGTGCTTTCTTGGGCAAGCTGTATGTATACACAAGATGCTGTTTTCATCCTGAAATACTGTTAACTGTCCCCATTTTATCTTGGAAGAGGCTGACTTATGAAAAGTAGTAGGGCATGGAAATTTGATAGCAGCTGTATCACATTTCAGGCCTTGAAGGCAAGCGTGCATACAAGTGTTGTTATTATTAGAGTGTGTTATCAAAGAGTTCACCTAAAACAGATACCGACAGATGTCATACTTGCTTCATCAGAAATAAATAAGGGACATCAAAACCCATTAATAATCACAGACAATCGTATATGCTCAGGATAAGTGTCCTTGACAAATACAGATTCTTAAGGCTTGAAGTTCAATCTGTGTTACACACTTTGCTTTGACAGCCGTCGAGGGACTCTGCCTTGGATTTTCCTGGTTACTCCTTTTGATAGCTGGCTGGCTGAGCCTGAAGTCAGAGTTGCAAAGAACTCCAGGTGAATCCAAACTCTGAGTCAGTTTTTGCCCTGTTTCTAAGTCTTCCTAGCTAGGGAATCAGCTGATTCAGCTCAAATAAGAGCTAGATGGGGCTGACATGCAAATGGCAGAAAGTGACGTGAGACACAAGACTACATGACAGCAGAAGTGTTGCCTCAACATCAAGTCCCTTTCCTGCAAAGTGTATCACTGCACTTTATTTTTCTCTAGTGACTGAACGACAGAGCTACATCATTCACTTCAGCAAGGATGGTTCTGTATTGTACTGAAAAGGCTTTCCAAAGCTAAGTTTATATATTTTCCTCTCTCACTCAAAAACATTTAACACAATCAAACTTCTTCCTTAATATTTTGAAAATAAAAATAAAGACTAATGCAACATGGCAAGACAATTAACAGAGATGTTGGAGAATTTGTTTTCAGAGAATGTGCAGGTTTATTACTTCTGCTCCTAATTCTGTGAAATTACTTGAAACAGTAATGCAAAGGAAGGAATTTTTGGTAATCCAACAAATCCTAAACTTCAAACCCCAGTCAACACCTATTAGGAAAAATGCTGTTTTTCATACAAAAGAGCTACTGCATCTTCCAGCTTCTATTCAGTGGTGAATAGCTGGGAGCTGTGCTTAAAATAACTCGTTCAATGTAATCAGTCACACTTCAGACTTTCCATGTTTAGTAGACTAGAAAAGGCCCAACATGAAAAAGTTAATAGCCCCTTTCACCCATTCAAGTCCTAAAGAGAGACAAAATCAATCCAAAAGGAACATTGGTAGTCTCATCAACCCACTTACATCTGTAATTGTTTTCTATCCCTTTTCCGTTACCCCTAGCATTATAAACATATAAACAAATAAAGACTGTATTTTGTTTTAAGTATAAATGGAGAAAGGTCAGATATTTTTTGTACAGGGAGTTTAATTAAAGCCTCATGTGTAAAGGAAAACTGCCAGTACTGCAGCTGCAGTCAGATTACTACATGGTTAAGACTTCTTGTAGATTATAATTCCCCCAGTGAAACTTTTCTCTGCCCATTTCATATCTCAGTGTTTTCCTAATGAACAAAAAGCAAACAACAACATGTGTACTGGAGGCTGAGCATGTTACTTGACAGTCTGGGAACTTTGTCACTGACACTAGTGAACCCTGCAGGAATGAATTCAATGCACACATGATTTCTGATGCTTGCAACTCCACACCATTGGATCTGCTGGCATCTGCTTAAATGCTGTACAAACCTGAAACATTGACTTCTCTTAGTTCCTAAGTCAGCACCTGTAATGACTTCATTACAGACTTACTCTCTGAGGAGTTTTCTGTTGGTGATGACATCCTCCCATGCTGGTATTCCTCTTCTCACTGCGTGAACTGATTACTGACCATATCAATTCAGTAGTTACTGTAGGAACCAAGGGAAAGCAGTATTCTTCAGACTTCTAAAAGCAGAATTTTCAATCAGTTTCCTTATTCTCTTTTAAGTCAAATGTAATTTTCTACAGATGTTGTTTTATCTCAGATGGTCCAGGTCTTTACTGAGGAATAAGGTTATCTTCCTCTGACTTAACCTGCTTCTGTTACCTACACACAGCTCAGCCACTATTTAAGGGTAACAGTTACAAATACACTATCTCAGTCTGTGACTCTAAGCATTTTATGACAGATGAAAGAAGGGAAAAAAAAACCTTTGCAATTTGCACTGTTTTATCTCTCAACCTCAATTGCCTTCTTTATTTTAAAATATGTTTGACTCTTTTACTGATATAAAACCATCAAAGACATCAAATTCAAAAGGGCAATGAGGCTGTGAATAGGCTGCATTGCTTTGCTTTTCATGCATCCACAGCTGAATTCTTTAGAAGGTCCTAATTTCACAGTCAGGCTTGGCCTCTGCCCTCATTTATATCATCAAACACAGCTGGGTCAAACCCAACATAAAATCTTTATGCTATCCTTCTTGAAAAAGCAATGTTTGAGAAAATTAGAGTATGGTTTAACTTAAATTTAACCTAAGGTTTCTCAGCAAGACAAACTGGAACAAAGTTATATAGTCAAAAGCAAAAATCAAATTACCAAAACATATTATATTAATCTGATATGGAATGCTCTCATCAGAAACAAAAACTACCATGATTTTCAATGCAGTCACATTTTGAAGGAAAACAAACCAAAATGTTTTCAATTAGGATACAGGGGAAAACCCGCAACAACTCTCTCCCCTGCTGCCAAATAGGTTAATTAAAGCGTAGAAAACAAATTCTAAAAGAACAACCTTGCAAAAAAAAATTTGTTATCATCTGGAAGTTCTATGGAGTGGTGTTGAATATCACCATTTTTGGTGTGTGTTTAGCACAAGTGTTTGTTGGGGTTTTTTTGTTGTTCATAAATTAATTAATGAAAGTGTACTGTCTTGTGTGTTTGAAAGACTATACTATAAATCCTCTTCTGGAACTTCTTATAATGTGCATAAAAACAACCACGCTGTAATATATGGTAGCATGTCTGCATAGATAACACATCTATAGTACTGTAGGTAGATAGAGAGCCAAAGGTATTAATCAGTGCAATGTTTTAAAGTATTGGTCATTAAGCCTGAATGTTTCTTCTCAAACCAAAACACCACAGACAAGTCTAAAACATGCAAAAGACCTGCGTACGGGTCGCATAGCAAGAACCAGAATACTTATTCCATTATGATTCCTTTTTCTTCAAATGTTCCCAAAAATCCCACAAAGTCCTAAAACTGTAAAAAATGGAATTACAAAAATTAATGATGTGCTCCAAGGAAGCACAGTTAGCAGTCCACTATTATTTTTAGGATATTTTTACTGGTCATAAAACAACTCTGCAAATATATACACCACTTCTAATGATGACTGTGCTGATTCTGTGCTATCTTTCAAGTAAAAGAATGATGATATTCCGGAAGTAATGTACTTTCATGGTCCCTGAATGAATTATAAAAACTCTCATAGAAACCAGGGGCTTTGGAACAATCAAGGTGATCTGAATTAATTGCAGGCCACTTTTATCCTCTGCAGCTTCCCAAGATGGAGATAGTGGGAGTGATATCTATCCAGCCTCTGACACTGTATCCTGCTTACATTGATCTTTTGTGCTTCTAGGAATTTGAAGCCCTGTCTCTTTTATCTGCCTTTAAAAATAACATTATTAACTTTATCTCATAAAGAAGAAAATGGTTATGCTTATTTTCATCCTCTAAGGATCTCACCCAACTTCTTGTCTAAAAGTTCACTTCAGTCAGCCTAGTTGGAAAACACTGTCAGTCTAAATTAACTATAATTTTCTTTGTTATTTCACTGCTTAATGTAATTTTCTATGAAGAGATGTTTTATTGGGCTCAGATTTTTTTTCTCATTTGTTCAACTGAGCTCTTGCTAGTAGTAAAGTAGCTGTTCCATCTGATGAGAACTGCAGAGGATTTAGGCAGTAATAAGACAAGTCACAAGTTTATGCATTGATTTTATTTTTAAGAAAATAATTCTCCTGGCGCTGTCTTCTAAAAATTAATACACATCAAATATGATAGTTGAGGGAAATAGGGAACATTGCTTGAATAACAGCAATTTCTCTTCATTTCTGTTTTACACATAGGTGTAATGCTCTCTGACACTATTGGCTTTGAACAGCATTTCTGTAATATATTATAGAAAAGTCATTTAATGATGAAAGCTTAAGTTGCCTTGTGGAAAAAAGACTATTGTCATGAAAGCAAAGGGAGTATTTAAAGAGGAAGGTTAAAAGGGCATTGTATTATGTTCCAGAATAATATTAATAAACTTAATTTTTACCATCTTAGTGCAGGCCTTGAGATTCTTACACTTGCCTCTCCATTCCTCCTCCTCAGAATTAGTCCTCCCTGTGAGTTTCAGAGTCCTGCTGTGTTTTATCTTCTACAATATCCTTTTTTTTTCCTCCACAAAATTCTGTCACAGCATTTGCTTCAAAGATAAGCATATTTTCAGAATTTAATTAATAGAATCAGGATAACAAGTATATAGATCTCAGCAAGACAGATACTGTACCAGAACTACCCTTCAGAAACCTGATCGAATGCTTTTCAAATTACCTTTCCCTTTACTTTTCAGAAAAGTAAAAACCATGATACCCTGAGGACAAGACGACTCTGGGAGTGAAACTCCCAGAAGCCCTCAAGCAGAATGGCACAAGCCCTGCTTCAAGTCATTCTTTAAAGGATATCAGTTTTAATCTACACCAGTCAGACCCTTTCCTAACATAACAACCACGTAGATGCTATAAATGCAATCCAGGGTTGTTTTTCTTTTACAATTAAACAAGCTATTCACGAACCCCCTATGTGAAGCCATGACAGAATAATTACTGCGTTGATCATTTTTTAGGTTTTTTTAAAATGTATTTTCCAAGTATAGCAATGGCTTTTCTATCCTGTGCTGTGACTACTCTATACAGGAAACAAGAACAACTTAGGCTTGATGTGTTTTCCCCTTGTCACACAGAGCTGCTAGCTGCTGTCTCAGTACTGTGACCCACATGGCCAGAAAACATCAGTTGCCCCATCCCCAAAATACGCAGGAGGAGGATCTAGGAACAGCTCTGCCAATTCTCCTTGGAAGAAAAATATTTCCATTTAGTCCGTGAAATTTCAGAAGGCAAGGAGCAGCCTTTCTGTCATGATTTAGGCCCAGCCAACCCTATTTCCCTCAGATTTTTTCCAAAATTTCTTACAGTTGTGTGGCCAACAGTGGGAAGCTGGATAAGTCTAAACCTTCACCAGAGATCCCTTCATTGTACCTGAAGAAAATTCTTCTGTGCTCTAAAACCTAGGAAAGAAATTTAACCACAGCTTAATCTGCCAGCTACAGGCAGAGGCAAGTAAGAGGCAAGTAAGAGGCAAGTAAAATGCAAGTTCCCAACTCCAAGTCTTAATTACAGTGCTATGAGCTGTAATTCAAGTCTCCTGAAGTGCTGGAAGCACTGTGGGATTGCTTTCCTGCCTAGATGGCAGAGGGATCTAAGAATAAAAAAGTTAACAACGTCATATATCAGAAGCCCCAATCATATAAAAGGAATATTGGCGCTGTGACTTTTTTTCATTACCAGAAAAACTCAGTGAGAATCACCTGCTAATTAATTTATATTACAGCTGGCTGCGTTAGGCTTCCAGAAAAGACCAAGCTTTGTGGGCTTTTTTCCTCACTCACTTTAATTACAAACTAAGTGGATACTAATGGAGCTTCAACATGCGATCTGACAAGATCCTGTCGGCCAATTCTACGAAAAACTTTACCTCCAACACATGGCTAAACACCTACTCCCATTTTCCCATCATTTATGACAAGTCTCTTCTATTTCAGGTGGTCTTAACTTCTGACTTCCTACGTCCCCATTTAAAATTCTAACTGGAGCAGCCATTGTCACTTTCTGAAACCAAGTGGTCCATGGAGCCACTAAACATTACATGGTGACCTACATAGAAAACCTGCAGAGCCAGCACAAGGGCACAGCTGAATGCTTTGAGAAGCCTGTGTCAGTTCTTGTAAAGGAATTCTTGGTGTTACCACTTCATATGGAGTTAGTGTTTTGCAGAAGCAAAGGTGCACACATCATGCAGAACTGGGAACAGTTTCTGTGGTGAATTATTATTCACCTTTGCCTAACTTAAATAAAAATCCTTGCTTCGTGACCTGCTGGCACCTACAAAGAAAAAGAACATAAGGCACATGCTCATTCAGCCACCCCTTTTCAGAATCAGGTATGCTTAAGATCCTAGGGAAGAGCAGACCTCTGTTGACAGATAGAAAAAACTAAAATGAATCTTCAGTGAACCTTTTCTTTTTGCTTCTGGACAGGCACACAACATTAAAGGAATGCTAGTGTAGGCTATTCTTTTCTGATGAAGTTATCTGTGTGACACTCCTTTTCCAGTTGTCAGCTTCTCATGTGTCAGAGGCAGTACCATATACAGAGGAAGCACGGCAAGTACATTTGTGAGGGATTTGGGAAGCCCTCTTTGCTTTAATGCTTTTCAAGAACATGTAGTTCTTTTTTAGAATATTCATTGGACTTGAGACAAATACAAAACTATTTGTCAGTGTCTTCAACAAGGTGTTTGTACTGAAATATTTCTTTTCTCTGTAATCCTAGTTTCCATATGGAAGTGTTAAATGAAACAGAAAAATCCCAGACCCTGTAAACGCACACTGAACCCTGAAACACATATTGCAAATGGAAAGAAAAATGTTTTCCTTGTTATATTCTTATTGATTGCCAAACGTATCTATTAGTCCAGTTTAGAGAGTTCTCATTTTACTCTGAGGGGTCACCAGCAGAAATTTTTGTGCACTGGTAAGTCATGCCTACTCTTGAAAATCTTTGGTGAAATCATGCTGGGAAAAGAGGTTACCTATAATATAAAGGTCCTTTCTGTGTTACCATAAGTAAATGAGGATGGGTTTTTACACTGTCTACATGGAATCCTTTCTAAAATCAATAGGTGTCGGAAAAACACAGATTTAGTTGCACAGATTTAATATCAAAATAGAGTCTTAGGGCCAGCAAGCAGAGAAAACATGAAAACACTTACTTTTTCCTGCATGTTACTCCATCTTCTTATTAATTAGAAAGGAGGAATACAGCATTTCTCAAATATTTGTCATTAAAAACTCTTACCAAGATTTCTGTACTGGTAGGATCATATGCTCTTTTTTCTGTTGCATTAGTAGCTTTTGTAGCTCATGTGTTATCCTGATTTTCTCCTGAGAATATATATGGTAGGTTTGGTATGACATTTCATTGCACTGATTTTGAAGATAATGTGTAAATAAATGGACAATGATTTCTTTTGTTAGTGAACCAAGGTTGAACGACCTACTAGTCTTAGTAGGATCCAGAGCAGATTTGATCTAATCTGTTAGGTGGTGACTTTCTGTAACACATTTACTGACATTTTCTCACCCATATTCTCTTCTAGCAAGAAAATAGTATTTTCTAAGCAGTAAAAATTAGATGTTCTGTAACAGCTTAGCGTGTTTTATGCAAACAGGCATTTTGCCATGAGATTCAAAAGTTATCAGTGTAGTGAGCCATGATAACCAAATGAATTAATTTCATCCAGAAAGATAAACGGTAGCATTCACACAGCAATTAACATAATATATATTTTTTTAAATAGTCATTCAAATAACCAAAATTGCCATCACAGATTGTGCTGCAGGAAAGGAA